>OZ059847.1:19920154-20117654 GCA_964057195.1 Orthosia cruda
ACAAAGCACATTTGACCCTAAGGGAAGAGGTATCACCAATTTTTGTTAAGCCTAGACGTATACCATATGCTCTTAAAAATAAAGTTGACGATGAAATAGTACGACTCTGCGAACAAGGGGTAATTACAAAAGTTGATAGCTCTGAGTGGGGAACACCAGTGGTTCCTATTGTCAAACCAAATGGCAGTATACGCTTATGTGCGGATTACAAAGTCACCTTAAATAAAGTGATACGGGATGAACAATACCCTATTCCGATCATAGAGGACATTCTGGTAGAGATGAACGGAGGTCAAATATTTTGCACACTTGATATCAGTCAAGCTTACCTAAACATGATGATGGACGAGGAGAGCGCTATGATGCAAACATTAAGCACACACAAGGGAACATTTAAAGTAAATAGACTTATGTTTGGCGTCAAGGTTGCCCCGAATCTATGGCAAAAGTTTATGGATCGTTTGCTTCAAGGAATAGCTGGAGTAAAATGTTTTTTCGATGATATAATAATACAAGGACATTCAGAAGAACAACTTCTTACGAGACTACGCTTGGTATTACAAAAATTACAAGAAAAAAATTTGAGACTCAATAAGGACAAATGTCATTTTTTTCAAGAAAGAATCGAATATTTGGGTCACACCATTGATAAAAATGGACTTCACAAAAATAGAAACAAGGTAAACGCTATTCTAGATACAAAACGCCCCAGCAACATCAACGAACTGCGGACATTTCTAGGAATGGCTAATTATTACAATAAGTTCATACCAAATTTAGCTTCAACATCAAGCTCTCTTAATAACCTACTCAAGAAGGACAATAAATACGAATGGACGCACAAATGTGATGAAAGTTTCAAGAAAATTAAACAGGAAATCCTCAGTGAGAGAGTTTTAATGCATTTTGACCCTGAGAAACCTTTGGTTCTCGCTACAGATGCTTCACCTTTTGGACTTGGAGCAGTTCTATCGCATCGATTATCAGACGGATCTGATCGACCTATTGCTTTTGCATCACATTCATTGACGAGTAGTGAAAAAAAGTACAGTCAGATAGACAAAGAAGCGACGTCCTTATTTTGGGGATTAAAGAAATTTTTTCACTACTGCTATGGAAGAAAATTCATACTTATTACAGACCATAAACCATTAACTACAATCTTCAATCCACACAAAACTTTACCGGCTATGAGCACAATGAGGCTCTTTCACTATGCACATTTCCTATCTGGTTTTAACTACACTATAGAATACAGAACATCGGATGATCATAGCAATGCAGATTATCTATCAAGATTTCCAGTAGAAACAGTAGCAAATAACCTAATTGACGTACATTGCGCATTTCAATTAAATCAGATGAACACAATTGCCATCGACCGTATAAAAATCGCCGAAAAGACCCAACTCGATGATGAATATAACCGTTTATTGGAAGCTTTGAAAAACGGTACCTTAGTGAGAAGATACGGCTACAATGACAACGAATTGACCATACAAGACGGATGCATTATAAAAGGAACACGAGTGATGATTCCGGCAAGCCTGAGACAACAGGTTTTAGAAGAACTACACACAGGACATCTTGGAATAGTAAAAATGAAATTACTGGCACGTGGATACGTATTCTGGAGAAATTTGGATCAAGACATAGAAAACATAGTTAAAAGCTGTCGAGAATGTCGATTAAAGCAAAATGAACCTGCAGGCGCAGTTCTTCATCATTGGGACTTACCATCAGGTCCATGGCAAAGGATCCATGTGGATTTTGCTGGGCCGATTAAGGGTTATTCCTTATTTATAATAGTGGATGCTTTTACAAAATGGGTGGAAATTATAGAAACGAAAACAACCACAAGCTCATGGTGTATCCGCCAACTGAAAAAGCTTTTCGTGACATTTGGATTCCCGCTTACTTTAGTATCAGACAACGGTCGGCAATTGGTTTCAAATGAATTTGAATCATTCCTCAGAGAAAGCGGGGTTGTTCACAAAACCACAGCCCCTTACCATCCGGCCACGAACGGACAGGCGGAGCGATACGTTCAAACAATTAAAAAAGCAATACATAGCATCAGTGCAGAGCCAGGCACTTTACAGGACAAACTGTTGGGTATTAAGGAACGCCTACGGAGGACGCCGAGCAGCAGCAAAAATAAAAGTCCATATGAGCTCATGTTTGGCAGGGAAATAAGAAACACCCTAAGTGTTCACTTCAAGGCGAGGACGAGGCATGAAACACGTCCGCCAACTGATGACGCAACGGTACGCTCATTTACTGTTGGGCAGAGAGTGCAAATACGCAGTTACACAAACGACCATATTAAATGGGAATTCGGAACCGTTTTGAGGATATTAGGCCGATTGCATTATCAAATAGAAACTGATTCTGGTCAGATTTGCAAAAGACATGTTGATCAGATGCTGGGTACCCTAATACCAAGATAGCATCAGTAAACCTGAAACAACGTGACAACTAGACGATTTGGGACGGAGGTGCTATGTATGTGGCCTTCTTTGTTATATATTTACTTCGTTTTTGGATTATGTCATGTCATCATTCTGTCACTGTGAATTTCATTAAAACCTATTGAATATAAAATGAGTGTAATTTTACATGATACATAATAAGAAACATAAAAATAGAAGCATATCTGGGGATGGAATCGTGTGTGGTAAAGACTCTCAAACTACCAGGAGATCAGAATCATGAAGAAGTAGAAAATCACTCATCAAATCAGTTAGTCATTAGATACATTGCGATGATTGCATTATCGATGTTCAAAAAACAAAGGAGCTGTAGAAACAAATCGTTCCGTTCAAAAGAGTTTCAGAAACCCGATAGCAACTAGTATCTAGCTGGAATCGAATCCCGAGTGGTTCTACTCTACTCTTAACGATGCCTATAGCAGTCCGCATTACTCTGTTAAAGAGATAACCATCCTCCTGCAGACTTCAGTAAATGGATTCTCTGAGCTCATGTGTGTGTTATCATCTGACACTGAATCAATTTTCACGTGGGCTGTCCACAAATCCGTTTTTTTATTATTGTTAGGCTCACGCTTAACCTCTATCTCACCTGATGGTAAGCGATGATGTGGTCGACGATGAAGCACGCCTACCTAAAAGAAACCTATTCACTCTTGACTTAAAGGCTTCCAGGTTGTAGCTATCAGGAAATACACACTCTGGCAGGGAATTCCACTCCTTAGCTAATAAAAGTAAATCATATATAATAAAGTATTCCCAAAAGGTTTGGTGCGCATGGGTGGGATGTCCACCATGTACCGATGACGCATCGCCGTACTTCTTGTAGTCCGATGCTGGAACGGGCTAGGAAGAATTAGGTTATGCAATTCTATCGCACACTCCCCGAAATGTAACCGACGTAAAACCGACAGACTGGCAACATGGCGCCGATGTTCAAGGCTCTGGAGCCTAGACTCGACCAGTATCTCATTTCCAGTGAGCCTCTTGGCCTGATGCGGGAGTGTCGCACAATCCTGCCCCGAAATTGTGACTCTACACAAAATACCACTATTTCATAAAGTACCACGTCGAAACCCTATTACAATTAATTATATAAATGAATACTATTTTTTATAATTATATAATATTAATATATATATAATTATAAATATATAAATTTATTTATATATATCTTAATATTGTTACGAGCTGGGGTTCAGGGATAAATTATTTAAACAGCAGACTTCAATTAATCACTGTTTATTACAAAAACACTTCTAAAACAATTCTATTACTTCGCACTATTTTCCACTTTGATCGCTCTGTATCGCTTCTCAATCGAAACTGACTCACGACGAATCAGACCGCTCTTTATATAGCACGGAAGAAGTTTCTGGAACGTTCCATGCTGTTCTAGATAATTCGAGAAACTTCCAGAACAATCGACGATCGAACTCATTGTTCCCGAAGCGACTAGAAACATCCAGAATGTTCGGTTCGAACCTTCTGGAAAATTCCATTCGACACGAGCTTTCGAGAACATTAGTTCCGCTATTCAATATTAGATGGCGCCACTAGTTACTACCTAGTTCTTCCTCTCGTTACTAGATGGCGTTGGCCTATCTTGTAACATTGCCTCCCTCTTAGACATGCTCGTCCCGAGCATTGTTGGACCCATGATAACGGGCCAACCGATCCACATGAACGACCTTTGATGCACCTCGGGGTCCCTTTTGAATTCGGTAGGTGACGTCATTGATCTTGGTGACTACGCGATAAGGTCCATCCCATTTTGCTTGTAATTTAGGCGATTTTCCTTTGCTCCGTGCCGGGTTATGTAACCATACAAGAGATCCTTCATCGAAGCCCTTATTGTTCGCTTTCCGATCGTAGCGGGTCTTCATCCTCTCCGACATCTGTTGACCTGTCTGTCTCATATGCTCATATACATCATCCATCCTGTTTCGTAGCTCATTCGCATAATCTGTTACATTGCGTGGAGATTTCAGGCGGGATACCGGTGATTAGATCTGCAGGTAATCGTAGTTCTCTGCCGAAATTAGCAAAAGCTGGTGTTACCGTTGTAGTTTCATGAACAGCACTGCGATATGCCATGAGATATGGTTGAATGTGTTTGTCCCAATCCTTCTGTCTGTTTTCCACAACCTTTGCAAGATATCTCTCTAGTGACTGGTTGAATCGTTCAACCATCCCGTCTGATTGCGGATGATAAGCAGTAGTTCTGGTTTTGTGAGCACCCATCACACGGCACGTCTCCTTAAACACTTCTGACTCGAAGTTCCGGCCTTGGTCACTGTGGATTTCCAAGGGTACCCCGAACCGACAAAACACTTCGTGAACTAACTTATCAGCCACCGTAACGGCTTCTTGATTGGGGATTGCAAACACTTCCGGCCATTTTGTGAAGTAGTCCATGACGACCAAGAAGTACTTGTTTCCGCTTTGGCTTTCTGGAAATGGTCCAGCAACATCCAATGCTATACGTTCCCACGGTGCACCAACATTGTAAACCTTTAGTGCCCCTCTGCTACGAGTTTGTGGTCCTTTCACAGCCGCACAACTTGTGCATTTGCGGCACCATTCCTCAACGTCCTCTCGACAATGGATCCAGTAAAATCGTTCTTGGATCTTGATTAAAGTCCTCTTAACTCCCATGTGACCCCCTGAACATCCATTGTGGTAGAGCTGTAGGATCTCCGGCACCTTAACTTTAGGTACGACCATTTGTAGATGACACTGGTCACCGCGAGCGTTCTCCCATTTCCTGCACAGAACTCCATCCTGGATAACCAAGCTTTCCCACTGTGCCCAATAACTCTTAGTGATAGAACTCAGTGCTGCAACATCACTCCACTGTGGCCTCGGAGCTCCTGATTTCTTCCATTCGAGGATCGGGTTTATGTCTCCGTCATCTTGCTGAGCACTCTGCAAGATTCCCTTCCAATCTTCGCTAAGACCCGTCCTCAACATTCTCACAAATGTCGCCTGCTCAGCCTCTTGCCTGGCACAGGGCTTACATTGATCGGAACACGACCTACGCGAGAGAGCATCTGCATTACTGTGTGGTGTTCTGTTCCCGTCACATGATTGTGACTCACACACAATTTGTGAAATTGAGTTCCTTGGGGCTCTTTCATCACCAGCCACTAACTGCCACTTACTCCTGGCGTCTACTGGTTTTCCTGCTACTGGTGACTGAATTCCACAATGGGGACTCCTTTGCTTTGGGCAGCTCAACCGGATGTGGCCTCTCTCTCCACAGCTATAGCACAGGGGTGAATTCACAACCTGCCTTATGCGGTGAGCTCGATCGTCCCGTCGTACAGCTTCCACCTCCAAAGCGTAGGCTAGGGCGTTCTTAATGTTCTTAAAATGGCCTAGCCTTACGGCAGCCCTAACCTCCAGGTCACGGATCCCATCCGTGAAAGCCTGTACGAGATTCCCATCGATCAGCACAGGTGAAGACTTGTAAGCCTTCCGGACCAGCTTTTCCACCTCCAGAGCCCACTGCTGTAGGGTTTCACCAACACGTTCCGATCGCTCCTTTAGCTGGGCGCGAAACACATGTTCCAGGTGCGCGTCGCCGTATCTAGCTTCCAATGCTTCCAGAAGCTTTTCGAAAGTAACGTCCTGTCCAAGTGCCTCTAACACAATCAAGGCCTGGTCGCGAAGACCCAAGGTTAGAGCAGTCAAGGCCTGTTCTTTGGTCCACCTATTCGCTTTCATGACGGCCTCGAACTGTATCTTGTAGGCAGACCATGACGAAGAGCCGTCGAATGGTGGCACTTTAAAAGCACCTTGCGAGGGCGCAATTACCGCAGGTGCCACGGCCTCTCCTCCAGATTTGAGCCCACGAACAATTCTCTCCAATTCGGCGATGCGGATCTCCTGCTGCTGGACCTGGTCCTTTACCTCTTTCATCTCCTTACCAATTGCTCCGCGGAGGTCCTTAATTACCAAAAGCTGCTCCTCCTGACGGCGAGCTTGCTCTTCCTTGTCGCGCTGTAGCTGCTCCTCTAAGCGGCGCGCCTGCTCCTCCTGACGGCGAGCCTGCTCCTCTTGACGACGGGCCTGCTCCTCCTGACGGCGAGCCTGCTCCTCCTTGTCACGCTGCAGCTGCTCTTCCAAGCGGCGAGCCTGCTCCTCCTGACGGCGAGCCTGTTCCTCCTGACGGCGAGCCTGTTCCTCCTTGTCGCGCTGCAGCTGCTCTTCCAAGCGGCGAGCCTGCTCTTCCTGACGGCGAGCCTGCTCCTCTTGACGGCGAGCCTGCTCCTCCTTGTCGCGCTGCATCTGCTCCTCCATGCGGCGAGCTTGCTCCTCCTGACGGCGAGCCTGCTCTTGCATGAATGCCATAAGGGCGGCTAGGTCAGGCGACGCCGACGATTGAGCTGGTTCCGCTGCAGCCGCGGAGTCTCGATGTCCACTTGATGACGGTGAGGGAGCGTCTCCAAAGCGCCTCTGGTCTACGTCTTGCTGGCGCTGACTCCTGGTACGCATCCCTTCCGTTTCTTCCTTCGGTAGAACCGGCATAATTTATCCCGCACTTCTGACACCAATTTGTTACGAGCTGGGGTTCAGGGATAAATTATTTAAACAGCAGACTTCAATTAATCACTGTTTATTACAAAAACACTTCTTAAACAATTCTATTACTTCGCACTATTTTCCGCTTTGGTCGCTCTGTATCGCTTCTCAATCGAAACTGACTCACGACGAATCCGACCGCTCTTTATATAGCACGGAGGAAGTTTCTAGAACGTTCCACACTGTTCCAGATAATCCGAGAAACTTCCAGAACAATCGACTTTCGAACTAATTGTTCCCGAAGCGACTAGAAACTTCCAGAATGTTCGGTTCGAACCTTCTGGAAAATTCCATTCGACACGAGCTTTCGAGAACATTAGTTCCGCTATTCGATACTAGATGGCGCCACTAGTTACTACCTAGTTATTCCTCTCGTTACTAGATGGCGTTGGCCTATCTTGTAACAATATATATAAATCTCGTGTCACAATGTTTGTCCTCAATGGACTCCTAAACCACTTAACCGATTATAATAAAATTCGCACACCATGTGCAGTTCGATCCAACTTGAGAGATAGGATAGGGTAGGGTAGGTAGGGTAGGGTAGGTAGGGTAGGGTAGGTAGGGTAGGGTAGGTAGGGTAGGGTAGGTAGGGTAGGGTAGGTAGGGTAGGGTAGGTAGGGTAGGGTAGGTAGGGTAGGGTAGGTAGGGTAGGGTAGGTAGGGTAGGGTAGGTAGGGTAGGGTAGGTAGGGTAGGGTAGGTAGGGTAGGTAGGTAGGGTAGGTAGGGTAGGGTAGGTAGGGTAGGGTAGGTAGTGTAGGGTAGGTAGGGTAGGGTAGGTAGGGTAGGGTAGGTAGGGTAGGGTAGGTAGGGTAGGGTAGGTAGGGTAGGGTAGGTAGGGTAGGGTAGGTAGGGTAGGGTAGGTAGGGTAGGGTAGGTAGGGTAGGGTAGGTAGGGTAGGGTAGGTAGGGTAGGGTAGGTAGGGTAGGGTAGGTAGGGTAGGGTAGGTAGGGTAGGGTAGGGTAGGTAGGGTAGGGTAGGTAGGGTAGGGTAGGTAGGGTAGGGTAGGTAGGGTAGGTAGGGTAGGTAACCCTAGGTAGGGTAGGGTAGGTAGGGTAGGTAGGGTAGGGTAGGTAGGGTAGGGTAGGTAGGGTAGGGTAGGTAGGGTAGGGTAGGTAGGGTAGGTAGGGTAGGGTAGGTAGGGTAGGTAGGGTAGGGTAGGGTAGGTAGGGTAGGGTAGGTAGGGTAGGGTAGGTAGGGTAGGGTAGGGTAGGTAGGGTAGGGTAGGTAGGGTAGGGTAGGTAGGCTAGGGTAGGTAGGGTAGGGTAGGTAGGGTAGGGTAGGTAGCGTAGGGTAGGTAGGGTAGGGTAGGTAGGGTAGGTAGGGTAGGTAGGGTAGGTAGGGTAGGTAGGGTAGGTAGGGTAGGTAGGGTAGGGTAGGTAGGGTAGGGTAGGGTAGGTAGGGTAGGGTAGGTAGGGTAGGGTAGGTAGGCTAGGGTAGGTAGGGTAGGTAGGGTTGGTAGGGTAGGTAGGGTAGGTAGGGTAGGTAGGGTAGGTAGGGTAGGTAGGGTAGGTAGGGAGGGTAGGGTAGGTAGGGTAGGTATTTTTTTTTTTTTTTTTTTTTTTTTTTATATGTATACACGTTTCTCTCCGATATTGCTGTCGGAGGCTTATTTTTCTGTGACAATTTTGTCATATATATATATTTATCCATCAATACTGTAGTCGCAGATTGGGACCACTGAGATTACTGACTATATGGGCAGTTTTTATTAATCTACTTAACAATAGTACAGACTAATTTATTCAACCTAATTAACATAACCACAGACTATATTTGTTAAGCTACTTAATAGTATTACAGGCTATTTATAACAATATTAGCTATTTTGGGCTGCATTTTTTTTTTTTTTTTTTATATTTGTTATTGCCTCTTCCTATTACTTTACCTTATAAATTTAACACTAAGTACAATATAACTCACAATATTTACTGTGTTAATTTCTTTTTCTATGTTTTATTTCTATCTATTACAATACTTATTATATTTAAACAATATTTCAAGAATTGGCTTCGTATGTCTTTATTTATCATAATTGTATTTATATTACTCTCGCTAATTTGCATGTTTATTTCTTGTTCCAGTTTGAATCTGGCCAGCCCAAACATTGGGCACTCAGTTATCAGATGTACAATTGTTTCTTCTGCGACCGGGTCGCAGATACATGAAGGTGAGTCCTTTTTTTTAAAACGGTTAAGATATTGGGAGAAACCCCCATGCCCCGTAAAGAGTTGCGTGTGTAGGTATGTTAGTTGTATGTTTCTACTTATTCTATAGGCCTCTATGGCTGAGGGAAAGAATGTTTTTGTGACACTGGCTTTGCTCTCTCTTTGATATCTTTCCTCCCACTTGTCAATCGAAGCACTTCTTATGGTTCGCTTGACAAATGAGATGGGACATTTATCATAGTCAGATTTCCTTTTGATAGTCAGTGCCGCTGTTTTCGCTAGTTCATCTGCCCTCTCATTTCCCTGTATCCCAACGTGGGCCTTGACCCAAAACAGATGTACGCTTTTACCAGAAGTCTTCAGCTTCTTTATATTTCTCTTTGTTTCAAACGCGAGTGGGTTGCAGGTATCACCGTTCCTCAATAGCTCAAGAGTTGATCTGGAGTCGCTAAATATGTTGAACTCTTCTGCTGCGCCATGCGCGATCAACTCAGTAGCCTGGTATACTGCATAAAGCTCCGCTTGGAAGACGGTACAGTACTCCTCGAGCTTAAATTTCTTGCTTTTAGTTTCGACTGCCCCATTCCACCAGGATAGGGCAGCCCCAACCTTGCCATCTATCTTGCTCCCGTCTGTGAAGATTTGTACTGTACCCTCCCTCATGCGCTGCTGGACCTCAGCTTCGCTCTCCAAGCATTGGAATCCGAGGTCTTCTTCCTCAGCTGGATGAGGCCTTGCCAGGAAACTCACTTTCGCTTCGACTGATCGGTCTTTGAGGAATGACTGAGGCTTGCCTCTCTTCGCCTCATAGAGAGATGCTACTTCCTTGACTCTTAGGTCAAGAGGCAGCAATCCTGTCAAGATCAAAGCCGAATTCAGTGACACCGTCCTGTAGGACTTGCTGATCTTCTGGGCGAAGCCCCTCAAAACAGAGTTGAGCTGTTTTTGTAAATAGATGTTGTCCACCGCTTTGGCCCATGCACTGGCCGCGTAGAGGATCACCGGCTCTACAACTGCAGTATAGATAACTCTTACCACTTCTGGGTTTAATCCCCAGGTTACCCTTGCTGCGCCGGACAGCCGCCTAAAGATGTTTATGGCTTTTTTGCAGATATATGTGACGTGACTCCGAAAAGTCATTTTCCGGTCAATAATAAGTCCGAGCAGCTTTATTTCCTCCACCAGCGCAATATCGACTCCGCCCATGCGCAGCCGTGGTGTGTCGAACTTTCGCTTCTTAGTTAGCAGCATGGCATGTGTTTTATGTGGCGCGAACTTTAGTTTGTTTCGAACACCCCACCGCTGCACATGTGCCAGGCTGGCATTGGCTTCGATCTCCAGATCCAAAGCTGTTTTTCCGGAAAAAATAAGCACCACGTCATCTGCAAATGCCTGGCAGTACGTTTTTCTCTCCTCCAGTTCTTCAAGTAGCGGGTTCAGGAGCAGATTCCAGAACGTGGGCCCCGCAATCGATCCCTGTACGCATCCCTTTGAGGTCCTCTTCCTGTACTCCGCTCCAGCATATCTCACCGCAACTCCCCTATTCTGTAGGTAGTTTCCCACCAGTCTTCGGAGGTTAAGTGGACACTTTTTCTCCGCCAGGCGACTTTTTATTGCTGGCCACCACGCACTATCAAACGCTCCTTCTATGTCTAGTGAGACAACCACCACCAGGTTCTTCTCCTTTAACTTCAATTCTATATACTGCGTCATGTCGTACAGAGCGTCTTCCGTGCTTCGCTGAGGCACAAATCCATATTGACGAGGATTCATTTTGGGTAGCATATGCCATTTTAGTCTCCGCACCAGCATTTTCTCTAGGATCTTTCCGAGAATAGGCAGAAGTCCAATCGGTCGGTAGGATTTTGCTTGGGTGTAATTGTCCTTTCCAGGCTTTCTTAGTACGACTACCGCCGCTTCCTTCCACTTTTCCGGGAAGCAGGACAACTCGAGACATTTGTTTGTTATGGCTAAGAACACTTGCTCATTGCTCCTGATAGCGGCCTCACAAATGTCCGCTGTGAACCCGTCAGGGCCCGGCGCCCTCTTCGGATTAAAACTCCTTGATGCATACCTAAGTTCAGCAAGAGTGAAGGGTGGATCCGTTTTGTCCCCCGGTATGCCCTCCTCTGAACGTGCTGCTGCCTCTCTTGTCTGGGCGTGTTCGGAGTTGTCTTCCTCCTCGTCATCGTCTGGGAAGAAAGTTTCCGCCAGGACCCTGGCTGATTCATCTGAATTTAATGCCTCTCCATCTCGAACTATCGCCAGATCTTCATGCCTCTTCCTACTTTTTAAGATAACCCTATATATGCCATCCCAGACGCTCTCTCTGTCCTGCCTTCCACAAAAGATTTTCCAGCTCTCAGTTTGTGCCTTGTATGCTTGGGACTCATACTCTTCCTTCGCCCTCAGGTACTCCATCACAACCCATTCACGACGACGTGGAGCTGCGCAGCGGATTCTTCGCTTCTTCGTGCACATGGATTTCTTGAGTTGATCGAGTTCTTCGGTCCACCATGGTAAGTACGTTTTATTTACTTTCTTTATTCTAGGTATTGTGTTGTCACACGTTTCTGTAATAATTTTTGTTAAATCCCCTATACATTTTTCTAGCCCTTCTAAAGTGTTTATATTATCAATATATGTCTTATCAATTTTGTTTTCTATTAATGTTTTTGTAGTTTCTACCCCAAAGCGTTCCCAGTCGGCTTTTTTCGTATTGTAAACCCTAGTACTGCTATATGTTATTTTATTCCCAATTCCTTTTTTAGATATGATTCTAAGTACTATTGCATTGTGGTCCGAACTCGTCATTTCCGTGTCTACTCTCCATTCTTCCACATGTCGAAGCAAATTCTCTGAACAGGCCGTGATGTCCACTGTGCTCTTGTACCTCTTTACCCCTCTTATTGTGTCAAAAGTTGGGATGTTTCCGCAATTTAGTACATGGAGGTTGAGTTCGTCTAGGGTTCCAGACAAAAGTCTTCCCCTTTCGTCCTCTCTCTCGCTTCCCCACCATGCACTCCAGGCGTTGACATCCCCTCCCACCAGTAATTTTGCCCCCTTAGATTTGTAGACTAATTCTCTCAGCTGGTCGAGGTATGGCTCGATATCGATATAGTCCTCGAAGTAGACGGACGCTACTACGGTGGTGATGTCCTCTACCGTCAATCTTGCAACTGCTACATTTTCAGTTGTCAGTGTCGGACACGCCACTGCGTCCACTCCACTATCGAAGATGACTATCGCGGCTTTGATGACTTTATCGCCCGTTCTTGTTGCCTGAATTACTCTTGTTCCGGGGTAGGTCTTCATCTCTCCCTTCGCCCCTATATAGGGTTCCTGGACAAGAGCGTACCTAACTTTCCTGCGCCCAGCTTCGAGTATGAGTTCCTCGGTTGCCAGTTTTTTCTTTTGCAGGTTCGCCTGTACGACATGGTATTTTGTATTCTCGACCGTTTTAGCCCCTGTCCCCTCATCCACCTTAGCAGTATGCTATTGCCGACCGGGCCAGCGCATCCCACTTTTTTCTGATGGGACACTCGCTGTCGAAAGCATTATGAGCTGCATCCCTCTTAGCCTGACTACAGTTTCTGCATTTAGGCTCTTCATTAAGGGTGAAACCAGGACAATCCGCTTTTGTGTGCGGTTCGCCGCAGTGACTGCAAAGGGTTGCTGGCTCCTTGCAGTATTTTTTGCTGTGTCCGTAGCCAAGACACTTTGTGCATTGTATGAGCGGGCTCTGATCTCTAACAGCTACCCTTTGCAGGTCAACATGAATTCGACCCGCCGTGGTTAGCCGCTGCCAAATAATTGGTTTTACCCGCAACACGACGTGGCTCTCCAGCGGATTTCTCGCTCTGCGCCGGTAAGTAACCTGGATGTCACCCTCATTTATTTCGGTTCCCTCCAAGAGGTGTCCGTTCTGGGATCTGATTGCCTTCAGCAAGTCGTCATCAGTTACGTAACTCATCACGTCTCTGACGACCACAAGCGGATTCTTATTTGTGGCCTCTTCAACTTTAAGATCCCCCTTGGAGTTCCTCAGTTTTGCCGTTACTTTACTCAATTCCGCTTTTTGAGAGCAGCTTATTATTACCGACTGGTTTTTAGCTCTACGCAGATGGTCTATTCTAACTCCTGTGTTCTTTGCATCGACGTTTGCTCGAATTTTATCGATGACCGTGTCCGATGAGTCACCCTCGTGCAATGACGACACTATTATTGAGTGCATGTTTTTCCTGATTGGAGGCTGAGGCGGCATCGCCACTACCTGCGCGTACGTCGCATGGCTTCCCATTCGGGCTTCGGCATTTTCAGCTTGCGTCCGTGCTACTGTCCTCAGCTCCTTCAGCTCCACCATCTGCGCGTCAATCTTGTCGCTCAGCTCGGCCTTCGATCTCTCTACTCTGGCGGAGAGTTCTTCTTTTTCACCTTTCTTAAGAATTTCTTTTACTTCCAAGATTTCCTTTAATATTCTCAGGCTTCTATCTTTGGACTCCCCTTCCTGCCTCTTTTCTTTCTCGCCCCTGTCCTCTTCCAGTGTCACTATCGGTATATCCGTTCTCTTGACGATCTCGTAAAGCGATTTTATACAGTCAATCACAGTCTGTTTTATGGTGGACTTAATGTTTCCTGACATGTCCAGCTGTGCCTTCGCTTTGAGCATAAGAGCGCGCGCCTCAGCAACCGGTGTGGAGAGCTTCGGCTTTTGTGTTGGAGAAGATCTCGTTTTTGCCTCAATGTTGATTATACTCTTCCGCACCTGAGTGGTTTCCGAGGGGCCCGCCCTCATTCCCTCGTCTTCGATTGAAGATTTGTCGGACTTCGTAGCTATGCGCGGTGTGTGATGCATCATTATCACAGTGTTGTCAAATGTCAATTTTAACCGTGTATGTGTCAATATGTGATAAAACGATCAATAAAGAATAATCAGTATATACTGGTATTATTATATTAGTAGTTATTATAAATATGGGATTATTTTGGATATGTAAATAGATAATTTAGGGAGTTTTAGAACTAATTAGGTTATAATTATAAATAATTATTATAATTATAAATAATTATTACCATTAAATATTGTTTTTACGGATTTTTGATTTTAAACGTTTAGGGGGTGTGTTTAGAGATATAATTACTTAAATTTAAGCAATAATTAAATAAAATTAATTTTATTCATTACGGCAAAAAATATATATTTTTCTAAGTGGGGTGTTTTAATGGTTTTGGGCGGATTTTTAAAGTAATTATTATAAATGAAGATAATTATGTATAATAACTACAGTAAATTATAGTTGTGTATGAATAACAGCTTTTAATTATATTTTTTTTTTTTTTAGGTGGGTTTTTAGAATAATTATTTTATATTTACCTACAAATTACAATTAAGGTATAAATGAATTAACGTCAGTAGGCAAGCTACAGTTTTATTTACAGAATTTTTGAGGGGGGACGGGGTTTTTTAATAAATTAAATAATATAAATAAATAAAGAAATGGGGGTTGCCAGAGAGGGTAGCTCAATGGTTGGGCTGCTTATACTTTTTATGGGTTTAGGAGACACAATTCCACTTGACAAACAAACCTCTTACTATGTTGCAATCGTATGACGCAGTTTATTATTACGACGCACAGTTGAAAACGGACTTTTTTAAAAGAGCTTTTTTCAAAGTTTTAAAGCTATTGTCGGGTAGCTTTGGAGCCAGAAACTCCAAATCTGTCCTTACTTTTTGGTTAGGTTAATCCTAGACCGAGATCTAGCTTGTTAAAACTATCAAATTATAAAAACTGCGTAAACAAAGGAAACAAACTTAGTTATGTAGCGTGAGAAACAGAACTGTTTCTTTAAATTCTATTGCTTTTGGCAGAAAACTGTGCCCAATCTTCACGCAATTTTTTTTCTAAACTAGCTTATTAAATACACTAACTAATTTTATATTAAAATTGGGGATTTTTTTACAATTTTTGGGTACAAAAATTTTTATACTGGGAAACAAACATAAAAGCAGCCGCAGATTCCTTGTTTTGGTATAAGGGCTCTCCCAATCTTGCTGAAAATTTTGAAGGTCACTGCCAGCTGAACCCGGAAGCCGCTCTGGTACTCAGGTTTCTCCTCTTGCACCTCCAAGCTGGATTTCGCGTGTTTAAAACACGCAGGAATTTTTTCTTGACGGCTGAAGATGCTGACTACTTCCTGGGATCGCAAGGGAAATTGCCCAGGATCACCAGGGTCGCCGGGCCCGCTGAGACGCTCACCAAGACGTATTCAGAGAGGCCGAAGTCCTCGCCGGATTCTCAAGGGACACCCTTTTATGGGGTGGTTTAGCCACTTTCTGTCCGAATTTAGACGAAAACCCGCCCGATTTGTCCAAATTTGGTCCAAAAAATCAGATTTTTTCTGGACCAAACCTGGTAGGGTAGGTAGGGTAGGTAGAGTAGGTAGGGTAGGTAGGGTAGGTAGGGTAGGTAGAGTAGGTAGGGTAGGTAGGGTAGGTAGGGTAGGTAGGGTAGGTAGGGTAGGTAGGGTAGGTAGGGTAGGTAGGGTAGGTAGGGTAGGTAGGGTAGGTAGGGTAGGTAGGGTAGGTAGGGTAGGTAGGGTAGGTAGGGTAGGTAGGGTAGGTAGGGTAGGTAGGGTAGGTAGGGTAGGTAGGGTAGGTAGGGTAGGTAGGGTAGGTAGGGTAGGTAGGGTAGGGTAGGTAGGGTAGGGTAGGTAGGGTAGGGTAGGTAGGGTAGGGTAGGTAGGGTAGGGTAGGTAGGGTAGGGTAGGTAGGGTAGGGTAGGTAGGGTAGGGTAGGTAGGGTAGGGTAGGGTAGGTAGGGTAGGGTAGGTAGGGTAGGGTAGGTAGGGTAGGTAGGGTAGGGTAGGTAGGGTAGGGTAGGTAGGGTAGGGTAGGTAGGGTAGGGTAGTTAGGGTAGGGTAGGTAGGGTAGGGTAGGTAGGGTAGGGTAGTTAGGGTAGGGTAGGTAGGGTAGGGTAGGTAGGGTAGGTAGGGTAGGTAGGGTAGGTAGGGTAGGGTAGGTAGGGTAGGGTAGTTAGGGTAGGGTAGGTAGGGTAGGGTAGGTAGGGTAGGGTAGGTAGGGTAGGTAGGGTAGGTAGGGTAGGGTAGGTAGGGTAGGGTAGGTAGGGTAGGGTAGGGTAGGTAGGGTAGGGTAGGTAGGGTAGGTAGGGTAGGGTAGGTAGGGTAGGGTAGGTAGGGTAGGGTAGGTAGGGTAGGGTAGGTAGGGTAGGGTAGTTAGGGTAGGGTAGGTAGGGTAGGGTAGGTAGGGTAGGGTAGGTAGGGTAGGTAGGGTAGGGTAGGTAGGGTAGGGTAGGTAGGGTAGGGTAGGGTAGGTAGGGTAGGGTAGGTAGGGTAGGTAGGGTAGGGTAGGTAGGGTAGGGTAGGTAGGTAGGGTAGGTAGGGTAGGGTAGGCTAGGGAGGGTAGTAGGTAGGGTAGGTAGGGTAGGTAGGGTAGGGTAGGTAGGGTAGGTAGGGTAGGTAGGGTAGGTAGGGTAGGTAGGGTAGGGTAGGGTAGTAGGGTAGGTAGGGTAGGTAGGGTAGGAAAACAACCCGCTAACGACGTTAGCGCCTAATCTGTGCAAATTCTTTCATTCCATTCCTCTTTCATGCTTCTCGTACTTTCATTCTTCATGCCATGGTTCTTCTTGCATACGTCTTCTTGTATACAGTGGGTGGGACTCCCACTTTGTTAAAATACTTAAACGGCAACTTTATTTATTTAGTATAAGGTTAAAAGACAAAAAGTGCTACATATACAAGATTACAAAAAAAAAAGTGCTGAATATCACAGTAAAATATGCAAAAAGTGCTGCAGATCACAGGTAAGATACAGAAGTGCTGTTTATCACAGGGAAAATAACAATATAAATAATGCCTTACATTTAGAGATGAGAAGCACAACAGTGCTTTTCACCATACAGACAATCTGTCTTCTTAGGTACTACCCCAGTGCACGGTTCGTCATTGCAGTTTTGTGCGTGCTATTCTATGCTTCTTACAAAATATTCTTATAATACTAGTGAAGCATAGTGCCGCTTCAACTTCGGTTTCGTGCAATGACGGTGGAAGCCACATTAACACAGTACACCAGGAACTTTTCCCTGTGTTGCTTACTCATGAGCCCATGCAGGCTCTCCTTCGTCAGTCTCCTGTCCAGCTCACATTCGAGTTGGTAGCGTTCCCTGATAAATAACGGGCAATCTACAAGTATGTGCTGGACAGTCTCTGCCACGCCTGGATCGCAGACGCACGATGGGCTCTCCTTACACTTGAAGCGATTCAAGTATTCAGAGAACCCGCCGTGCCCCGTCAAAACCTGCGTGAGAACGCCGGTCGGCCGCACCTGTTTTATAATACGGAAAGCCGCTATGGCATCCGGAAGAAACATTTTCGTCACAGAGGCTGTCTCGCCCGACACATATCTTCGGTTCCATTCATCAAGCGATTCCAAACGGATCTGTCGCTTGATGAATGAAACCGGACACTGGTCGTAGTCCGGCTTCCTCCGTAACGACAATGCTGCTTCCTTTGCTAACTCGTCCGCTCGCTCATTCCCCGGCAGGCCCGCGTGGGCCTTGACCCAGAACAAAGACACAGCTTTGCTCTGGCCCAGGGCTTGAGCCAAATTGGCGCGCGCGTGAACCGCCAGGGGATGGAGAGAGCCATGGTTTGCAAGCGTATGGTTTGCAAGCGTCTCCAATGCTGACATTGAGTCGCTGTACAAACCATAGCTCGTCTCTTGCCGCGCGAGTATCACGTCCGTCGCTTTACAGATGGCCAGGAGTTCCGCCTGGTAGACTGTGCAGTACGCGGCTAAGCTAAGTTTGAGCTTTCGGACTTCGCCATCATTATCCCATATGGATAATGCGGCTCCGACCTTCCCCTCAATCTTGCTGCCGTCGGTGAAGATTCGCACCGTCTGCACATTGTTGCTGTCTAGCAACTGTTGGTCTGACAGGCACATGAACTCCAGGGGCATCTGCGTAGCTGGATGAGGAGCCTCTGCAAACCTTACCGCACCTTCGATCTCCCTATCTCCTGGCACAAACCGGGATGACCCTCTCCTCGCTTCATACAGGGCGGCTGCCTCCTGTATGCGTAGATCTAGAGGTAGTATTCCGGACAGTACCAGTGCCGAGTTCAGGGAGACAGTACGGTAAGATTTACAGATCTTCTGGACGAACCCTCGTTGGACCGAGCCTAGCTTCTTCCGTATTCCCAGCTTCTTCGTAGCGGGAGCCCAGGCTGCGGCCGCGTACGTTATTATAGGCTCAATCATAGCAGTGTAGATTGTGTGTATGATCTGTGCGTCTAATCCCCAACTCACTTTAGCGGCGCGGGACAGCTGCTTATAAATGTTAGCTGCCCTCCTGCAGACGTTCGCGGTGTGCTCGTTAAAGGTGAGCTTCTCGTCTATGGTTAGACCCAACAACTTCATCTTTTTAGCCATACCGATGTCGACCCCGGCCATGCTCAGCCTTGGGGTATCATACTTGCGCTTGTTGGTTACGACCATCGCACAGGTTTTGTGCGGTGCGAACCTCAGCTTGTTCTTGACGCCCCAACTCTGAACATGGGCGAGGGCTGCATTGGCAGATGTTGAAACTTCAGTCGCTGAGTCCCCATCCAGAACCAAGACGATATCATCGGCGAACGCCTGCACGAAGATTCCGCGCTGTTCTAATTCCTGCAATAGTGGGTCTAGAATGAGATTCCACAGGATGGGGCCACCTATTGACCCTTGAACACAGCCCTTGCTAGTCACTCGCGTGCATTCCTCCCCAGCGTAACGAAGCTTGACTTTCCTACTGTCGAGGTAGCTGTCTAGCAGCCTTCTTATGTTCACCGGGCACTTTTCCTCAGCCAGCCTGACCTTGATGGCTGGCCACCAAGCACTATCGAAGGCCCCCTCTATATCCAGCGACACCAGGACAATTAGCTTCTTCAGCCTCAACTTGTCCTGTACGTGCTTCACTAGCTTATAGAGGGCGTCCTCAGTGCTTCTCTGGGGCATAAAGCCAAACTGGCGAGTACTAAACCGCGGTACAAGCTGCCATTTTACACGCGCTACTACCATCCTCTCCAGGACCTTCCCCAGAACCGGCAGTAGACCTATTGGTCTGTATGCCTTGGGGTTTAGGTAATCGTCCTTGCCCAGCTTTCTGAGGACCACGACTGTGGCCTCCTTCCAGATGTTCGGGAAGTGTGCCAATTCAAGGCACTTGTTGTAGAGGGCAAGGAACGCGTCCAGGTCCTGGTGGATCGCTCGACTGCAGATATCAGACGTCAGTCCATCCCCTCCTGGTGCCTTTTTGGGATTGAAACCTGCCACGGCGGTCTTCAGCTCCAGCGAGGTAAATGGTGGATCATGATATTCATCATGAACCCACTCATTTACTCGACTGGCCGCTTCTCTAATTCGCCTGTGGTCAGCGTTGTCCTGGTCTACTCTGTCTTCGGGGTAGAACGTATCTGCAAGTAGGGCGGCCGATTCACTTGGGTTGAGGAATACACCATCGCTGCATAGGGTCAGTTCCTCCTGCCTTCTGGCGGTCCTACCAATCACCCTGAAAATCCCCTCCCAGACCCCCTCCCGATCCTGTTTCCCGCAGAACTCCTTCCAACTGGCGAGTTGGGCGCTCTTTGCTAGCATCTCGTACTCCTCTTTGGCCTTCAGGTACTCGTCTACGACCCTCGCTCGCCGGACCGGCGCGGCATTGCGGATGCGGTTCTTCAGTCTGGTAAACTCCTTCTTTTTCACAGTGAGCTCCTCGGACCACCACGGACAATTAATTTTAATTTTTCTGTTTGTTTTAGGAATAGCATCTTCGCTTGCTTGTTCTATGATTTTACTATATTTTACTACTATTTCTTCTAAGTCTTGTTTACTACTTATTTCTTGTATGCTATTTAAATTTACGTTACTTTCAATTTTATTATCCTCTAATTTTACTCTAAATTTTTCCCAGTCCGCTTTTCTTGTATTAAATTTTCTTGTTGTTCTAATTATATTCATCCCTTTTTCCCTTTTTACGTTAATGTTAAAGAATATAGTGTTATGGTCCGAGGATGTTGCTCCTGTGTCGACCCGCCAGTCGTCCACCAGGTCAAAAAGGTCGAGCGAGCATGCCGTGACGTCCACGTGGCTTTTATACACTCGACCACCTCTGACAGTGTCAAATGTGGGAGCGTCACCAGTGTTCAGCACCTGAAGCTCTAAGTCGTCCAGGGTTCCGGACATTTCCTCGCCCTTGGAGTCTTCGATGATGCTGCCCCACCAAGGACTCTTGGCGTTCGCGTCGCCGCCTATAAGCAATCTACCGGTGGCCACTTCCGATTTGATCCGGGTCAACTGGTCCAGGTATGGCCCTATGGGTTGGTCTGGCTCGAAGTAGTAAGAAACTACTGCGATCTCCCAGGCTTTGGTCCGGATCCCCACCACAACGATGTTGTTTGTGGTGAGTTTCGGGTAGGGAATGACATCCAGGTCATCGTCAAAGACGGCAATTGCCGCCTTTACCCTCCCACTTCCATCAACCTCGCTCTGGTAGATTCGCGAACCTCGGTAGTTCTTCATACCTCGCGCCCCTCCCACGTACGGCTCCTGGATAAGCGCCCATGCGATCTTCCTTTTACTGGCCTCTAAAAAGAGTTCGGTCGTTGCCAGGTCCTTACGTTGTAGGTTTGCTTGGGCCACACGGTATGGTCTTGCGTTTTGTTGGGCAGAAGTCTCTGGGGTGCCCTTAGCAGTACGCTATAACAGAACGGGCTATTGCATCCCACCTTTTCCTAACTTGACACTCCGAGCTGAAAGCATGGTGGTTGGCGCTGTCAATCCTTGCGCGTGTGCAATTGCAACACTTTGGAGGTAGGCCAGCGGCCCAGTCCGCGCACTCCGTCCTCATGTGGGGACCGCCACAGTGGCTGCACTTTGGCACAGATTCTGTGCAAAGGCGTCGGCTATGCCCATACCCGAGGCAGAGCGAGCATTGGACCAGCGGGGATTGGTCCTCGACCCTCACCCGCTTGAACTCCACGTGCACCGACCCAACCTCGAGCATGCGCCGCCAAACCTCTGTGGCGACCCTCAACACTACGTGACACATTAGCGGGTTCCTGGCTCGCTTTCTGTATATGATTTCTATTTTGGCCTGCTCATCTTTGAGATCTTGAAAGATGGCGGCATTTTGGTTCTTTAGGGCCTTGAGTACTTCCTCATTTGCGTTGTACTGCATCACGTCGCGCAACACAACCTGCGGGTTTTTATTTGTAATGTTTTGCGCCTCCAGCTCGGGCGCCTTCCTGATCTTTTCCCTCAACTTTTCCCTCTCTTCCTCCGACCTACAGCCTAATATAACTCTCCTATCTTTCGCTTTCCTCACTTTCTCTACCGCTATACCCCCTTCCTTGGCATTTACCACCTTCCTAAGTCGGTCCAGGACTTGCTCCCCCGTTTCATTCTCGTCCCTGGCCGACACTACGATCGAATGTAGTGTGGTCTGCTTTGGAGCCTGATTGGACGGCCGACTTGCTGCCACGCTAGCATACGAGACCATCTGGTCTCGGCTATCTTGTAGCGCCTCTTTCAGCCTGTCCATTTTTAGGCTGTTCTCGGCCAGGTTTCGGCTATGCTCTTCTAGAGCTCGCCTGAGGGAGTTCGTCTCGACCTCACTGATAGCCTCTAAGCCCGAGGGGGGGGCTTGCTCAACCGTTGGCTTCTCCTGGACTTGGGTCCCGGTCGACGCCATGGTTCTTGCGGTTGGGGTGGCTCTCCCCTGTTCGAGCTCTTTTACCAGCTGGTAGAGCCGGTCTGCCTGCGCCTTGACCTCCGCCCTAATGTCGTTTCTTGTTGTTTTGGAGGTTGTCATTAGGGCCTTGATCTTGTTTGAGGCTATCCTAGCCTCGGCGACTTTACTCCTTTGGGTAGGCGGGCTCCCGATCTCAAAGGATATGGATGTCACTGGTGATGGTTGGTCCAGCTTTTTAGGGGGAGTCCTCTTTGTGACGGTTTTACCCGCCTCCCACTCACCCACGCTCCTCCTGACGCTCTGCGTCGAAGGCCCTGCCTCTTCAGATGACCTCTGGGGGCTTTTAGTCGGAGGTTTGGTTGGCGCCGAGTGCTGGACAGGCGTGCGTAAACCAGGCATGCCGGTCATTTTGAAAAGTGAATGTGGCTGGGATTAGTATAGTCAAATAGAGGTGTTGTAAAGAGCACCTCTATTATGTGTAAAAGTAAAAAGGGATATTGTAAAGATATCCCTTTTTATGTGTCAATGTAAAAAGGGGTACTGTAAAGGGTACCCCTTATGTGTGTCAGATGTCAAGTTTAAAATATAAAATAAAATATTCTCTTACGAGAATGTCCCAGTTTAAATTTCTAGTCTAATCTTATTCTATAATATAGTAGCTCAAAAGTACCACTATATGTCCACAGTTAAAAACTTAACAAATAAATAAGCTATAAAAAGCTTAGTATAGTCTTATCCTAAAAACTAAACACGAAAATGCAGACCTCAAACCTGTATCGCAGTGTGATCCCAGGTGGTAATATGATAATTCTCTTGGGGCCAATTTATTATTCTTTTCCTCCCGATTACGGGGACCCCAAACTTGGTGGGTCTATGACCTCCGGTTACAAAGTTAGGGTCCGGGGGGGTGAGGAAATTTCCAGTTGGGGGTGGGGGAGGAGGTGGTGGTCCCGAGTGGATTCCTGGGGATCTCGTGAAAATACAGGCTCGGGGGGGGGGGGGCGGGGGTTTGACGGGAGGGGGTGTATATATAAGTGTATAAAGGTAAAACAATGCAAGGCTACTATAGTAGCCTTGACAAAATTTTTGGGGGGCCAGTAAAAAGGGGGGTCAAAAAGGGGGGTTTAGGGGCCTATGTTAATCCAGGTACCGGTTGGGAGGGGGTGTATTCTTTAGGGGGGGGGGAAATTTTGTCCGATTTTTGATATTCCCAACCGTTTAGGAGATATCGCGTGAACAAGGGTTACTAAAAAAAAACAAAATGTTTGGGGCCAAAAGGGGAAAAGTATCTCCTATATTTAATTTTAAAATTTTTGAGATTTTGAAATCTTCCGTGACGTAATGAATTTATTCGAAGATATTGTTAAAGCTAATGGAATTTCTAGCAAATGTATGGAAATTTCCTGTTACAAAACGGCCGCCGAGCTTCTAGAATGCCCGAGGTTGAACTTGTCAACAACGCGTCACTCCGTAGTACCTTCTTATAATTTAAAAATTTCGACACATACGATACAGGTTTGAAAACGAACTTTTCCGTTTCAACCCCTTCCAAAAATCTAATTTTATAGAAGTGTAGCCTAGTTGCTAAAAACGCTAAATCTAGACTCACTTTTTGGCTAGATCGGTTTTAGGCCGAGTTCTAGCTTACTTAGTTTAAATTATGCAAATATACAAAAAAACAAACTTATCAGAGAGCGTGGGAATGAAATGGAATTTTAGACTATTTGTATTTTAGTATAGAGAACTGACTCAGAATTAAATGGAATTTTTATAAGAAATATGTTATTAGACGCTCAATACGGATGTATTTCAATAATGATAATAAAATAAACAAATAAGCATTAAAAAAATCTGGAAAGGGCAGAAGACGAAAATTTTTAACAGCAAATACGTTTGTTTGGTATTGCAGTCCTAGTATCTAATATTAATTTTTCAGTGGTGGCTGCTGGCTGCTCCAGGGAGCTGCCCAAGTCTTCAGTTTTGGCGAACTCGGCCTGCAGCAGGACTTCCGGGAGTTGAAATCTCGTGGAAATATTTTCGGACCGCTGAAACCGCGGTCAACTTCCTGGGATTCAGTGGGAAAAAACCCAAAATCACCAGGGTCGTCGAGGACACTTGGAAGCTCACTATGGAACTCCTGGAGAAGCCAATTTCTCCTCGACTTCGGATAGGATGAATAGTTTGTGGTATAGTTCGCGTTCACTTTGCCCCCAGAACTGTGTTTTTGCCTTGTTTACACTTTAGATCTTCGGAAAACTGTGTGGAAGTCCCCCTCGGGGACGTCACAAAAATCTAAAATTTTCAGGGGTTGTAGGCGCAGTGATGACACTTCCTGGGGTCACTCAAGATTTTGGGTGCCGCACCGACTGATCGCGCACCGCACGCACTTTTCTAAAGCACTTCCTGCTTTTGTGTCGGATTCTTCTGTTTCCTGCTACAGTTTCTTTGTCCCTCGTCCGATTTCTTTTATGAAACTACTATCCTGTAGCACTCATTAGCGCGCAAGTTTTTATGTATCGCTTGCTTTTTTGCGTTTCAAGTTGCTCGTTTTTGAATTTTTGAGGCGCGGAGCTCGCAAAAACGCAGCCGTTCGGTAGGTAGGGTAGGGTAGGTAGGGTAGGTAGGGTATGGTAGGTAGGGTAGGGTAGGTAGGGTAGGGTAGGTAGGGTAGGGTAGGTAGGGTAGGGTAGGTAGGGTAGGGTAGGTAGGGTAGGTAGGGTAGGGTAGGTAGGGTAGGGTAGGTAGGGTAGGGTAGGTAGGGTAGGGTAGGTAGGGTAGGGTAGGTAGGGTAGGTAGGGTAGGGTAGGTAGGGTAGGGTAGGGTAGGTAGGGTAGGGTAGGTAGGGTAGGGTATGTAGGGTAGGGTAGGTAGGGTAGGGTAGTTAGGGTAGGGTAGGTAGGGTAGGGTAGGTAGGGTAGGGTAGGTAGGGTAGGTAGGGTAGGGTAGGTAGGGTAGGGTAGGTAGGGTAGGGTAGGGTAGGTAGGGTAGGGTAGGTAGGGTAGGTAGGGTAGGGTAGGTAGGGTAGGGTAGGTAGGGTAGGGTAGGTAGGGTAGGGTAGGTAGGGTAGGGTAGGTAGGCTAGGGTAGGTAGGGTAGGTAGGGTAGGTAGGGTAGGTAGGGTAGGTAGGGTAGGTAGGGTAGGTAGGGTAGGTAGGGTAGGTAGGGTAGGTAGGGTAGGTAGGGTAGGTTTTTTTTTTTTTTTTTTTTTTTTTTTTTTATAAATACTAATCCCGCTAACGACGTTAGCGCCTAATCTGTGCAAATTCTTTCATTCCATTCCTCTTTCATGCTTCTCGTACTTTCATTCTTCATGCCATGGTTCTTCTTGCATACGTCTTCTTGTATACAGTGGGTGGGACTCCCACTTTGTTAAAATACTTAAACGGCAACTTTATTTATTTAGTATAAGGTTAAAAGACAAAAAGTGCTACATATACAAGATTACAGAAAAAAAAAAGTGCTGAATATCACAGTAAAATATGCAAAAAGTGCTGCAGGTCACAGGTAAGATACAGAAGTGCTGTTTATCACAGGGAAAATAACAATATAAATAATGCCTTACATTTAGAGATGAGAAGCACAACAGTGCTTTTCACCATACAGACAATCTGTCTTCTTAGGTACTACCCCAGTGCACGGTTCGTCATTGCAGTTTTGTGCGTGCTATTCTATGCTTCTTACAAAATATTCTTATAATACTAGTGAAGCATAGTGCCGCTTCAACTTCGGTTTCGTGCAATGACGGTGGAAGCCACATTAACACAGTACACCAGGAACTTTTCCCTGTGTTGCTTACTCATGAGCCCATGCAGGCTCTCCTTCGTCAGTCTCCTGTCCAGCTCACATTCGAGTTGGTAGCGTTCCCTGATAAATAACGGGCAATCTACAAGTATGTGCTGGACAGTCTCTGCCACGCCTGGATCGCAGACGCACGATGGGCTCTCCTTACACTTGAAGCGATTCAAGTATTCAGAGAACCCGCCGTGCCCCGTCAAAACCTGCGTGAGAACGCCGGTCGGCCGCACCTGTTTTATAATACGGAAAGCCGCTATGGCATCCGGAAGAAACATTTTCGTCACAGAGGCTGTCTCGCCCGACACATATCTTCGGTTCCATTCATCAAGCGATTCCAAACGGATCTGTCGCTTGATGAATGAAACCGGACACTGGTCGTAGTCCGGCTTCCTCCGTAACGACAATGCTGCTTCCTTTGCTAACTCGTCCGCTCGCTCATTCCCCGGCAGGCCCGCGTGGGCCTTGACCCAGAACAAAGACACAGCTTTGCTCTGGCCCAGGGCTTGAGCCAAATTGGCGCGCGCGTGAACCGCCAGGGGATGGAGAGAGCCATGGCTTGCAAGCGTCTCCAATGCTGACATTGAGTCGCTGTACAAACCATAGCTCGTCTCTTGCCGCGCGAGTATCACGTCCGTCGCTTTACAGATGGCCAGGAGTTCCGCCTGGTAGACTGTGCAGTACGCGGCTAAGCTAAGTTTGAGCTTTCGGACTTCGCCATCATTATCCCATATGGATAATGCGGCTCCGACCTTCCCCTCAATCTTGCTGCCGTCGGTGAAGATTCGCACCGTCTGCACATTGTTGCTGTCTAGCAACTGTTGGTCTGACAGGCACATGAACTCCAGGGGCATCTGCGTAGCTGGATGAGGAGCCTCTGCAAACCTCACCGCACCTTCGATCTCCCTATCTCCTGGCACAAACCGGGATGACCCTCTCCTCGCTTCATACAGGGCGGCTGCCTCCTGTATGCGTAGATCTAGAGGTAGTATTCCGGACAGTACCAGTGCCGAGTTCAGGGAGACAGTACGGTAAGATTTACAGATCTTCTGGACGAACCCTCGTTGGACCGAGCCTAGCTTCTTCCGTATTCCCAGCTTCTTCGTAGCGGGAGCCCAGGCTGCGGCCGCGTACGTTATTATAGGCTCAATCATAGCAGTGTAGATTGTGTGTATGATCTGTGCGTCTAATCCCCAACTCACTTTAGCGGCGCGGGACAGCTGCTTATAAATGTTAGCTGCCCTCCTGCAGACATTCGCGGTGTGCTCGTTAAAGGTGAGCTTCTCGTCTATGGTTAGACCCAACAACTTCATCTTTTTAGCCATACCGATGTCGACCCCGGCCATGCTCAGCCTTGGGGTATCATACTTGCGCTTGTTGGTTACGACCATCGCACAGGTTTTGTGCGGTGCGAACCTCAGCTTGTTCTTGACGCCCCAACTCTGAACATGGGCGAGGGCTGCATTGGCAGATGTTGAAACTTCAGTCGCTGAGTCCCCATCCAGAACCAAGACGATATCATCGGCGAACGCCTGCACGAAGATTCCGCGCTGTTCTAATTCCTGCAATAGTGGGTCTAGAATGAGATTCCACAGGATGGGGCCACCTATTGACCCTTGAACACAGCCCTTGCTAGTCACTCGCGTGCATTCCTCCCCAGCGTAACGAAGCTTGACTTTCCTACTGTCGAGGTAGCTGTCTAGCAGCCTTCTTATGTTCACCGGGCACTTTTCCTCAGCCAGCCTGACCTTGATGGCTGGCCACCAAGCACTATCGAAGGCCCCCTCTATATCCAGCGACACCAGGACAATTAGCTTCTTCAGCCTCAACTTGTCCTGTACGTGCTTCACTAGCTTATAGAGGGCGTCCTCAGTGCTTCTCTGGGGCATAAAGCCAAACTGGCGAGTACTAAACCGCGGTACAAGCTGCCATTTTACACGCGCTACTACCATCCTCTCCAGGACCTTCCCCAGAACCGGCAGTAGACCTATTGGTCTGTATGCCTTGGGGTTTAGGTAATCGTCCTTGCCCAGCTTTCTGAGGACCACGACTGTGGCCTCCTTCCAGATGTTCGGGAAGTGTGCCAATTCAAGGCACTTGTTGTAGAGGGCAAGGAACGCGTCCAGGTCCTGGTGGATCGCTCGACTGCAGATATCAGACGTCAGTCCATCCCCTCCTGGTGCCTTTTTGGGATTGAAACCTGCCACGGCGGTCTTCAGCTCCAGCGAGGTAAATGGTGGATCATGATATTCATCATGAACCCACTCATTTACTCGACTGGCCGCTTCTCTAATTCGCCTGTGGTCAGCGTTGTCCTGGTCTACTCTGTCTTCGGGGTAGAACGTATCTGCAAGTAGGGCGGCCGATTCACTTGGGTTGAGGAATACACCATCGCTGCATAGGGTCAGTTCCTCCTGCCTTCTGGCGGTCCTACCAATCACCCTGAAAATCCCCTCCCAGACCCCCTCCCGATCCTGTTTCCCGCAGAACTCCTTCCAACTGGCGAGTTGGGCGCTCTTTGCTAGCATCTCGTACTCCTCTTTGGCCTTCAGGTACTCGTCTACGACCCTCGCTCGCCGGACCGGCGCGGCATTGCGGATGCGGTTCTTCAGTCTGGTAAACTCCTTCTTTTTCACAGTGAGCTCCTCGGACCACCACGGACAATTAATTTTAATTTTTCTGTTTGTTTTAGGAATAGCATCTTCGCTTGCTTGTTCTATGATTTTACTATATTTTACTACTATTTCTTCTAAGTCTTGTTTACTACTTATTTCTTGTATGCTATTTAAATTTACGTTACTTTCAATTTTATTATCCTCTAATTTTACTCTAAATTTTTCCCAGTCCGCTTTTCTTGTATTAAATTTTCTTGTTGTTCTAATTATATTCATCCCTTTTTCCCTTTTTACGTTAATGTTAAAGAATATAGTGTTATGGTCCGAGGATGTTGCTCCTGTGTCGACCCGCCAGTCGTCCACCAGGCCAAAAAGGTCGAGCGAGCATGCCGTGACGTCCACGTGGCTTTTATACACTCGACCACCTCTGACAGTGTCAAATGTGGGAGCGTCACCAGTGTTCAGCACCTGAAGCTCTAAGTCGTCCAGGGTTCCGGACATTAAAATCAAATCAAATCAAATCATATTTATTTGTTCACATAGGTAATAAAATACAGATGTTGCGTTTAAAATGAAAATAGAGCGCTATGTCATGCCAAGAGGCGTACAAATATTAGGTGTAGGTATCTACCTGGAGATTAACAAATCAAATGTGTATTAAATTAGCAGAACCAATAATTAAATTAACAATAAAAAGTCAGAGAGTAAAAAGAAACAAAACCAAGTAAGTACGCAAATCAATATACTTAATTTAAAATGTCAAAAAATTACCATGTCAAAGATTATGAGATGTCAAAATTATTAAATGTCAACATTATTAATCCAAACAAAACTCAGTATTTTATTTCTGTTATAATATTATTAAGAACATTTATTTATACTGACGCATTACAATAACAAACATTTTATATGGTTTTCAATGATTCATCATTCAGAAATTCCTCCATTGTATAGTAACATTTATCAATAAGTAAGCTATTAAGTGCTTTTTTGAATTTTAATAATGGCATGTTTTTAATGGCATCGGGTATTATATTATATATTTTTGGGGCGTTGTTGAAAAAGCTTTTACTCATTAAGGCTGTTTTACATTTAACATTGCAAAGTTTGTTACGATATTGAGAACGCATTGGATTCCTTCTGACTGCAGATAGGCTTACAAATAAATGTGGGTTTTTTTTCACAACTGCAGATAGGCTTACAAATAAATGTGGGTTTTTTTTCACAAACAATGCAGTTTCCATTATGTACATTGCTGGCAGTGTCAATATTTTTAGTCTTTTGAAGTATGGAATACAGCTATCCGTCGTTTTTAGACCACACATAGACCTTACGCAGCGTTTCTGCATCTTAAATACAGACTCCCTATTAGCTGACTGCCCCCAGAAAACAACACCGTACCGTAAAACAGAAGCCACAAGTCCATGGTATGCTGTCAGTAATGTCTCAATATTAACCTTTTTTGAGAGTTGGAATAGCGCATAGGCAGATTTACTTAATCGTTTACATATTATGTCAGTATGATTGTTCCAAGTCAATTTATTATCAATAGTGATTCCCAAAAATTTAGCATTATCAACTTCCTGTATTTTAATGTCTTTATAAATTATATTAATGTCAGCATTCTCACGACGTTGATGGTATTGCATGATGTTGGTTTTACTTAAATTAATTTTCAAATTGTTATCATTGAGCCAGTTTATTATTTTAGTTAGAGATTCATTAATGTCATTTTCATAGTTATTTATGTCATTGCATTCAATTATGGCTGTGCTGTCGTCTGCGAAAAGAACCATCTTGTGCTGGATTGTTTTTGGGAGATCATTGATGTAAATCAAAAAAAGAGGTGATGCCAGCACACCGCCCTGGGGCACGCCATACTTTATGCATCTTTGTTTTGATAGGTGTACGGTTTCTAATTTGGTTTTAGGACATAATCTAGTGACTTCGGTGCATTGAACTCTATCAGATAAATATGATTTTATCAATTTTAGGATATTTCCCCTTACACCGTAGCCATGTAACTTTTGTAGCAGTATCTTATGGTCAACATAGTCAAAGGCTTTCGTCATATCAGTAAATATAGTACAGATTGGATTATTTTTGTCAACTGATGGCATAATGTTATTAATTAAATCAAAAAGTGCCATGTTAATATTTATATTTTTGCGAAAGCCTTTTTGTTCATTGCAAAATAGGTTATATTTTTCAAAATATGTGTATATGGATTTGTATATAACTTTCTCAAAAATTTTTGAAAAAACGGAGATTTTTGCAATAGGTCTGTAGTTTTTCATATCCGTTTTGTCCCCTTTTTTAAATAAAGGTTTGATAATAACTTTTTTTAATCTGTTGGGAAATATGCCATCTGCAATACAAAGATTAATAATGTGAGCTAATGGCTGTGCTATATCTTCCTTTACATACTTTAGGACCTTAGTACAAACGCCATCATAACCAACAGTATTCGTATTTTTAAGATCAGAGATAATTCTTATAATGTCATTATCTGAGACCGGTGTCATAAACAAAGATTGTGACGAATGATTTTCAAAAAAATTACCACTAGTCTTATCAGAATTTATATTATTTTCAATTGTGTCAATATAGTAATTATTAAATTCATTGGCGATGTCAATGGGGCGTGTAAAAGTCAAATTGTCTCTGTTTATAGTCATAATTTGTTCCTGTGGTAAGCATATTTTAGATTTATTAATAACCTGCCAAGCGGCTTTAGATTTATTTTTGGATGAGCTTATAAAATAATTGTTTTGGGCTTTCTGAGTCAACTTTATAATTTTTTTATAGACATTAGAATATTTCCTTAGATTATTTTTATTTTTAAGGCTAGGGTCAAATCGATATTTCCAAAGTAACTCCCTTTGTTTCTGGCTGCATATCTTTATCCCTCGAGATATCCACTTGGTTTTCCTGTTTAATTTAACAGTTATTATCTTTTCTGGAAAACATAATTTATATAATAATATAAAATCTTCCATGAAGGCTTCAAAAGATATGTTTGCGTCTTTAGCCGTAAAAACTTCTACGAAAGATAAACAACCTAGGAGATTTTTAAATTTAATAAGATTTTCTGCAGAATAATCTTTTCTTTTGCATTTCCAGAAATGTAATTTGCAAGACTTTTTTATGGGCACTTTCAAAGTTTGAGATGTATGATCCGAGAGAGCTAAATCTATGATTTCGGCCTTGCAGCCCCTTTGGTAACTATGTGCAAAATTATCGATGCAGGTATTACTACTGAGTCTTGTGGGCTTGTACAGCGCTAGTTTTAAATTATATTGTAAGAGAAAATATTCAAATTCCATTGTAATTTTATTTCTCTTTAAAACATCGATGTTAAAATCTCCTGCAAGAATAATGTTTTTTGCTCCGGAGCAAAGCTTTTTGAGTATGTTGTCTAATTTTTCATAAAATACTGTGTAGTTATGTTTAGGTACCCTGTATATACAAATAATAATAGTGTTAGAAGCTGTAAGTTCGACAGCGCAACATTCAAATTGTCCTGAAATCGATTGTTTAGCTACGTCAATTAGTACTCGATATTGCAGTCCTGCTCTGACAAAGATGCATGTACCTCCCCGTTTCGAATTTCTTGAGTAATAAGCAGCCAGATAGAAGTTGGGTAAATGCATTAAATCTTCATTACCTGATTCCATAAAATGTTCTGTAATGCAGATAACGTCAACAATAGTTCCCTTATTGTATAATTCTTCTAACTTAACTAAAAATGTGTCAGATTTGTTCACTAGACCGGCTATATTTTGATGGAGAATATTGAGACAGTTATAGAAAAAACTGAGAGCCATCTGGTGTTTGCGGGTCCCGTACAGCACTCATTTGATTCTCCTGAGGACAGTCAACCTCTAAGGGTGCAGAGTTCAGGGCACTTATGTCTAGGACGAGATCTTGGAGATCTAATATTATAGTATATAAGCCTTTATTGTTTAGAGTGCCATAACGAGGGCTGTATGTGTCGGAAGTATACGGCAAATTTAAATTCGAGTCCAAAATATATGCGTAATTATATGTTTCCACATCCATATAAAGTAAATTGTTGAAAGTATCAATTCGGCTATTATACATAATATTATTGTTAACCATATATTTAAATGTCGGTAGACATATTATAAAGTTTGTATGTTTTAAAGCAACTAGTTTTTCGCGTACAAACGACACAAGTTCAATATAATTATGCGTTTTTCTAAAATGTACTTCGCCTATATAAATAATACAGTAGTCGCAGTAGGTAAAGTTTCGTACTTTTTCGTCAATATTTTCAAGTAAATGATTTATACTACAGTTAGGCTTGCGATAATGGCATATTTCAAAATTACATAATTGAGTTCTCTGTGTGATTTTGTATATTCTGTTGGAAGTTTCATTACTAAGTAGACATATTTTGTGTTTCGAAGATAAGTCAGTTTGATCTGTATGCGATATTCTTTCTTGAGAAGTGCTTGAGAGACATAAGTTGATATCTTCTCTTTTGTTTTTCGACGTCCCTTGTGTAGAAGGTGTACAGTCTGTTTGCATGATTTCTTCAGTTTGTGTTTGTTTTGTTTTTGTGAAATTATTTGTATTTTTCTTTGGTGTTTGTTTTTTCTGTTTTGCTGGACTGTAATTAATCTTCTTATAAATATCATTTTTCTTCACTAAATCTTCGTTAGTCCGCTTCAAATTTTTATTTTCTAACGATAGTAGTTCAATTTCAGTGTGTGCACTATTTAATTGAGCCGTTAGTTTTTCGATCTCATCTTTTAAAATTGACATTTGATCGTCTTCGTTCTCGGACATGTCTGGCATACTATTTGAGGTAGTACAATCCATTGTTTGTGAAATCATATCACTGTCATCAATGTTTGGCTCTGATCTAGTGCGGTTACGACGGAAAGTTACGTTTTCCAAATACTCCATGGTATAAATATTTGGTATTCTAAATAGAGGTCACAAAAACAGATATCAGTTTGAGTCAGATTCGAACTCGGGCTGTACTGATTAAATGTTGAAGGTGAGTGTAGAACCGATGCGCCACACGTACAGTATTTGAGCAGTCGAAATTTACGACCGTGTTAGTGTTGTTACTGTATTCCACGCTAATAGATGTCGCTGTTTCGTATCAATCAACAGAGTTAATTATTTATTTGTGGAGGTAACACTATTTTAAGTGAGACAATACTTAATGTGATATAATTTCAGAGATTCACGCTAGATGGTGTTGTGATCACAACATTAGCTTCGTGATTCAAATAAAAAACGGATCTTGAATACGAGAATCACTCTTGTAAATGCAGAATGTTGAATGATTATCCAGATTATCCAGGTTTTTATCACTATTGCACTTAATAAAATTCTTAGGCAGACAAAGATATGATAGTTTTTAATTTTTTGTTTTTGTTTAGTTATAAACACAAAATAAAAAATCCAACAACACTGTCACAGCGAGCTTGAATGTCCAGATTCACTTCTATACACTTTATAAGGTCCAACTATTGATTTTAGTATTTTTCGTAATAATTTAAACGGGAACACATCACAGTACACTGTTTACATGTCAGCGCCACCTACCCTCTCATCATTTCCTCGCCCTTGGAGTCTTCGATGATGCTGCCCCACCAAGGACTCTTGGCGTTCGCGTCGCCGCCTATAAGCAATCTACCGGTGGCCACTTCCGATTTGATCCGGGTCAACTGGTCCAGGTATGGCCCTATGGGTTGGTCTGGCTCGAAGTAGTAAGAAACTACTGCGATCTCCCAGGCTTTGGTCCGGATCCCCACCACAACGATGTTGTTTGTGGTGAGTTTCGGGTAGGGAATGACATCCAGGTCATCGTCAAAGACGGCAATTGCCGCCTTTACCCTCCCACTTCCATCAACCTCGCTCTGGTAGATTCGCGAACCTCGGTAGTTCTTCATACCTCGCGCCCCTCCCACGTACGGCTCCTGGATAAGCGCCCATGCGATCTTCCTTTTACTGGCCTCTAAAAAGAGTTCGGTCGTTGCCAGGTCCTTACGTTGTAGGTTTGCTTGGGCCACACGGTATGGTCTTGCGTTTTGTTGGGCAGAAGTCTCCGGGGTGCCCTTAGCAGTACGCTATAACAGAACGGGCTATTGCATCCCACCTTTTCCTAACTTGACACTCCGAGCTGAAAGCATGGTGGTTGGCGCTGTCAATCCTTGCGCGTGTGCAATTGCAACACTTTGGAGGTAGGCCAGCGGCCCAGTCCGCGCACTCCGTCCTCATGTGGGGACCGCCACAGTGGCTGCACTTTGGCACAGATTCTGTGCAAAGGCGTCGGCTATGCCCATACCCGAGGCAGAGCGAGCATTGGACCAGCGGGGATTGGTCCTCGACCCTCACCCGCTTGAACTCTACGTGCACCGACCCAACCTCGAGCATGCGCCGCCAAACCTCTGTGGCGACCCTCAACACTACGTGACACATTAGCGGGTTCCTGGCTCGCTTTCTGTATATGATTTCTATTTTGGCCTGCTCATCTTTGAGATCTTGAAAGATGGCGGCATTTTGGTTCTTTAGGGCCTTGAGTACTTCCTCATTTGCGTTGTACTGCATCACGTCGCGCAACACAACCTGCGGGTTTTTATTTGTAATGTTTTGCGCCTCCAGCTCGGGCGCCTTCCTGATCTTTTCCCTCAACTTTTCCCTCTCTTCTTCTGACCTACAGCCTAATATAACTCTCCTATCTTTCGCTTTCCTCACTTTCTCTACCGCTATACCCCCTTCCTTGGCATTTACCACCTTCCTAAGTCGGTCCAGGACTTGCTCCCCCGTTTCATTCTCGTCCCTGGCCGACACTACGATCGAATGTAGTGTGGTCTGCTTTGGAGCCTGATTGGACGGCCGACTTGCTGCCACGCTAGCATACGAGACCATCTGGTCTCGGCTATCTTGTAGCGCCTCTTTCAGCCTGTCCATTTTTAGGCTGTTCTCGGCCAGGTTTCGGCTATGCTCTTCTAGAGCTCGCCTGAGGGAGTTCGTCTCGACCTCACTGATAGCCTCTAAGCCCGAGGGGGGGGCTTGCTCAACCGTTGGCTTCTCCTGGACTTGGGTCCCGGTCGACGCCATGGTTCTTGCGGTTGGGGTGGCTCTCCCCTGTTCGAGCTCTTTTACCAGCTGGTAGAGCCGGTCTGCCTGCGCCTTGACCTCCGCCCTAATGTCGTTTCTTGTTGTTTTGGAGGTTGTCATTAGGGCCTTTATCTTGTTTGAGGCTATCCTAGCCTCGGCGACTTTACTCCTTTGGGTAGGCGGGCTCCCGATCTCAAAGGATATGGATGTCACTGGTGATGGTTGGTCCAGCTTTTTAGGGGGAGTCCTCTTTGTGACGGTTTTACCCGCCTCCCACTCACCCACGCTCCTCCTGACGCTCTGCGTCGAAGGCCCTGCCTCTTCAGATGACCTCTGGGGGCTTTTAGTCGGGGGTTTGGTTGGCGCCGAGTGCTGGACAGGCGTGCGTAAACCAGGCATGCCGGTCATTTTGAAAAGTGAATGTGGCTGGGATTAGTATAGTCAAATAGAGGTGTTGTAAAGAGCACCTCTATTATGTGTAAAAGTAAAAAGGGATATTGTAAAGATATCCCTTTTTATGTGTCAATGTAAAAAGGGGTACTGTAAAGGGTACCCCTTATGTGTGTCAGATGTCAAGTTTAAAATATAAAATAAAATATTCTCTTACGAGAATGTCCCAGTTAAAATTTCTAGTCTAATCTTATTCTATAATATAGTAGCTCAAAAGTACCACTATATGTCCACAGTTAAAAACTTAACAAATAAATAAGCTATAAAAAGCTTAGTATAGTCTTATCCTAAAAACTAAACACGAAAATGCAGACCTCAAACCTGTATCGCAGTGTGATCCCAGGTGGTAATATGATAATTCTCTTGGGGCCAATTTATTATTCTTTTCCTCCCGATTACGGGGACCCCAAACTTGGTGGGTCTATGACCTCCGGTTACAAAGTTAGGGTCCGGGGGGGTGAGGAAATTTCCAGTTGGGGGTGGGGGAGGAGGCGGTGGTCCCGAGTGGATTCCTGGGGATCTCGTGAAAATACAGGCTCGGGGGGGGGGCGGGGGTTTGACGGGAGGGGGTGTATATATAAGTGTATAAAGGTAAAACAATGCAAGGCTACTATAGTAGCCTTGACAAAATTTTTGGGGGGCCAGTAAAAAGGGGGGTCAAAAAGGGGGGTTTAGGGGCCTATGTTAATCCAGGTACCGGTTGGGAGGGGTCTATTCTTTAGGAGGGGGGAAAATTTTGTCCGATTTTTGATATTCCCAACCGTTTAGGAGATATCGCGTGAACAAGGGTTACTAAAAAACAAAATGTTTGGGGCCAAAAGGGGAAAAGTATCTCCTATATTTAATTTTAAAATTTTTGAGATTTTGAAATCTTCCGTGACGTAATGAATTTATTCGAAGATATTGTTAAAGCTAATGGAATTTCTAGCAAATGTATGGAAATTTCCTGTTACAAAACGGCCGCCGAGCTTCTAGAATGCCCGAGGTTGAACTTGTCAACAACGCGTCACTCCGTAGTACCTTCTTATAATTTAAAAATTTCGACACATACGATACAGGTTTGAAAACGAACTTTTCCGTTTCAACCCCTTCCAAAAATCTAATTTTATAGAAGTGTAGCCTAGTTGCTAAAAACGCTAAATCTAGACTCACTTTTTGGCTAGATCGGTTTTAGGCCGAGTTCTAGCTTACTTAGTTTAAATTATGCAAATATACAAAAAAAACAAACTTATCAGAGAGCGTGGGAATGAAATGGAATTTTAGACTATTTGTATTTTAGTATAGAGAACTGACTCAGAATTAAATGGAATTTTTATAAGAAATATGTTATTAGACGCTCAATACGGATGTATTTCAATAATGATAATAAAATAAACAAATAAGCATTAAAAAAATCTGGAAAGGGCAGAAGACGAAAATTTTTAACAGCAAATACGTTTGTTTGGTATTGCAGTCCTAGTATCTAATATTAATTTTCAGTGGTGGCTGCTGGCTGCTCCAGGGAGCTGCCCAAGTCTTCAGTTTTGGCGAACTCGGCCTGCAGCAGGACTTCCGGGAGTTGAAATCTCGTGGAAATATTTTCGGACCGCTGAAACCGCGGTCAACTTCCTGGGATTCAGTGGGAAAAAACCCAAAATCACCAGGGTCGTCGAGGACACTTGGAAGCTCACTATGGAACTCCTGGAGAAGCCAATTTCTCCTCGACTTCGGATAGGATGAATAGTTTGTGGTATAGTTCGCGTTCACTTTGCCCCCAGAACTGTGTTTTTGCCTTGTTTACAATTTAGATCTTCGGAAAACTGTGTGGAAGTCCCCCTCAGGGACGTCACAAAAATCTAAAATTTTCAGGGGTTGTAGGCGCAGTGATGACACTTACTGGGGTCACTCAAGATTTTGGGTGCCGCACCGACTGATCGCGCACCGCACGCACTTTTCTAAAGCACTTCCTGCTTTTGTGTCGGATTCTTCTGTTTCCTGCTACAGTTTCTTTGTCCCTCGTCCGATTTCTTTTATGAAACTACTATCCTGTAGCACTCATTAGCGCGCAAGTTTTTATGTATCGCTTGCGTTTTTGCGTTTCAAGTTGCTCGTTTTTGAATTTTTGAGGCGCGGAGCTCGCAAAAACGCAGCCGTTCGGACTAGTGACTCGCGAGAGACGGGAGGTAGGGTAGGTAGGGTAGGTAGGGTAGGTAGGGTAGGTAGGGTAGGTAGGGTAGGTAGGGTAGGTAGGGTAGGTAGGGTAGGTAGGGTAGGTAGGGTAGGTAGGGTAGGTAGGGTAGGTAGGGTAGGTAGGGTAGGTAGGGTAGGTAGGGTAGGTAGGGTAGGTAGGGTAGGTAGGGTAGGTAGGGTAGGTAGGGTAGGTAGGGTAGGTAGGGTAGGTAGGGTAGGTAGGGTAGGTATGGTAGGTAGGGTAGGTAGGGTAGGTAGGGTAGGTAGGGTAGGTAGGGTAGGTAGGGTAGGTAGGGTAGGTAGGGTAGGTAGGGTAGGTAGGGTAGGTAGGGTAGGTAGGGTAGGTAGGGTAGGGTAGGTAGGGTAGGGTAGGTAGGGTAGGGTAGGAAGGGTAGGTAGGGTAGGTAGGGTAGGTAGGGTAGGTAGGGTAGGTAGGGTAGGTAGGGTAGGGTAGGTAGGGTAGGGTAGGGTAGGTAGGGTAGGGTAGGTAGGGTAGGGTAGTTAGGCTAGGGTAGGTAGGGTAGGTAGGGTAGGTAGGGTAGGTAGGGTAGGTAGGGTAGGTAGGGTAGGTAGGGTAGGTAGGGTAGGTAGGGTAGGTAGGGTAGGTAGGGTAGGTAGGGTAGGTAGGGTAGGTAGGGTAGGTAGGGTAGGTAGGGTAGGTAGGGTAGGTAGGGTTTTTTTTTTTTTTTTTTTTTTTTTTTAATAATTGAAGACGGCGCCTACCTATACATACATGGCGGAGTCTACGAACTAGGGAGGTTCCCCGGACATTATCCGAGACCTTTGGGACTCAACTTTATTCCAAATTAAATTGTACATAATTATTATTATCTATGAAATTTAATATCTATCACATTGCGAGTTTCTTAATTTACTTATGTTCTAAAGACTTATTTTAACAAATTATACAGCGTGTTTATAATGACATCTTATTTCTATTTAGCTATAGGTTCTATCATTCTTTTTGCTTCCGACTGTATATCACCATATACGGTTTTGAGCATTGCTGTTAAAAAATTATTTGTTTTTATTGACTGTTTTCTGTACTATGTTGGAACAGTATTCAATAAATGTTGTGCTGTATTTTTTGTCAGTTATAAGTCTATTAAAATTCTCTGGCTTAATGTCAATTCCAAGCTTCTGTTCGATGTGATATCTTTCTAGGCCATATACCGGGCAGTCAGTTAGTACGTGGATCGCTGTCTCATCTTCGTCAGGGTCACAAGTGCATGATGGGCTTTCCTTACACTTGAATCTGTTCAGGTATTCTGAAAACCCACCATGCCCTGTCATTACTTGGGTGATTAATCCTGTTGGTCTTAGCTTTCTGACGATTTTGTAAGCGTCGACAGCGTCCGGGAAGAATATTTTCGTGGTCGCGGCTGTTTTACCCATTCTGTACCTCCGGTTCCATTCGGCAAGCGAATCCTTTCGGATTTGCCGCTTGACGAATGAAACCGGACACTGGTCGTAATCTGGCTTCTTCTTGAGGTTTAGCGCCGCATCTTTAGCCAAATTGTCGGCTCTCTCATTCCCCTCCAGTCCCGCGTGCGCCTTAATCCAAAACAAAGCCACAAGCTTGTTTTGGATTTTGCATTTCCGCAGGTTCTCCCTGGTTTCGACTGCGAGGGGGTGAGAGGAGCGGTGGTTTGCGATCGTTTCTAGTGACGATCGTGAGTCACTGAATATGCCAAAAGACCCTTCTGTGTGCTTATGGATCTCCCGCGTGGCTTTGCATATGGCCAGCAATTCGGCCTGGTAGACTGTGCAGTGGGACGACAGCTTCATTTTCTGGAATTTGGTTTCGGCGCCATTGCTCCAATGAGACAATGCCGCTCCCACCTTTCCATCAATTTTGCTGCCGTCCGTGTATATCTGCACTGCTTGTGTGCAGTGGTGTGCAAGTTGTTCACGGTCTGCCAGGCATATGAACTGCAGACTCATATGTTCCGCCGGGTGGGGTGTTGAAGTAAATGTGGTACGTCGCTCAACGTCCCTGTCTCCTAGCATTGGCTGGGGTACACCCCTTCTTGCCTCATACAAGGCAGCTGCCTCTTGTATTCGGAGGTCGAGAGGTAGTAGCCCAGCCAGCACCAGTGCCGAGTTTAGGGATACGGTGCGGTAAGATTTGCACAATTTCTGTGCAAATCCTCTTTGGACCACACTTAGCTTCTTTTTAACACACAACTTGCTGGCTGCTGGTGCCCATGCGCTTGCTGCGTACATTATGACCGGTTCGACTACTGCCGTGTACATGGTGCGGATGACGTCGGGGTGGAGGCCCCAGCTGACCTTCGCAGCCCTCGACAACTGATGGTAAAAACCAATAGCTTTTTGGCACACATTCGCTACGTGCTTGTTGAATGTAAGCTTGTTGTCGATCGTTAGCCCCAGGATTTTGATCTCTTGAGTCATGCCAATGGCGACCCCTCCCATGCTCAGTCGCGGGGTGTCGTAATTACGTCTTCGCGTTATTACCATCGCATTTGTTTTATGCGGTGCGAATTTCAACTTATTACTAACACCCCATTGGTGAACATGGGCGAGGGCGTCATTCGCCTTCCGCTCGATCTCGATCGCTGAGTCGCCATCAAATACTAGCACCACGTCGTCAGCAAAGGCTTGGCAGTAGTCTCCCCGTTCCTCCAGCCTCTTTAGTAGGGGGTCCAGGAGGGTGTTCCAGAGGATCGGTCCTCCAATCGATCCCTGTACACAGCCCTTCGACGTCTCCCTTACTACCTCTTCGCCTGCATATCTGACCCTGACCCTTCGGTTTTCGAGGTAGCTGTCCATGATTCTCCTCACATTTACCGGACATTTTTCCTCAGCCAGCCTAGCTCTGATAGCTGGCCACCATGCGCTGTCAAAAGCTCCCTCTATGTTTAGCGACACTACTACGGTCAGCTTGCGCTCTGCTAGCTTGTTACGTATGTGTCCGACCAGATCATAAAGAGAGTCTTCCGTGCTCTTTAGACTAGAGTTGTGCGCGGCCCTACTGTTGTCTAAGTTGCTTCGCAAGGTACAAGACACAATATCGTCCCACTACCGCATCCATAAGGTATACGCGTTTACTGACTCTAAAGTAGTGCTCGCCAGGATAAATTCCTCACCGCACCGCTGGCAAACTTTTGTTGCCAATCGGGTTACTAAGCTGATAGAGCTTATACCCGCTAATTGTTTCAACCATGTCGCAGGTACTGAGAACCCCGCTGATTGTCTGTCTCGTGGTGTCACGCCAGCTAAGCTCTTGCAGCATCCATTGTGGTATCGTGGACCATCGTGGGTTTCTCATGACCCAGCTGAGTGGCCCATACATACTTTCGAACACAATGCACTGCATGAGGGCGTACCCGAACAGAAATCAGTCGCTCATGCCGTGGTTTCTGAGGTTACGGAATCACCAATTTACGCGCTAGCACTACGTGTTTCGTCGTGGTCTAAGTTGCTACGCGCTATTGTTTACGTCTATAAGTATTTAAGACAACTGCCTAGTGCACGTACTGTATCAAGCTCTGATCTGAAATATGCAGAAATTAAATTGCTGCGAGCTGTACAGGATGTTCATTTCCGTAACGATATTTTAAATTTAAAAAACAATAAACCATGTACTCCCGCCATCCATAAGCTTAAGCCATTTCTCGATGAGCATGGCATCATACGAGTTGGTGGTCGTCTCACAAATTCGGACGAACCCTACGAATATAAACATCCCTGTATTCTACCACGTCATGACCATATTGTTGATCTTCTTGTTGACTTTTGTCACAAGAAACATCTTCATGCCGGTCCGGAATTGCTTATGTCCTTACTCAGGCAGGCATAATTATTGGATTTTAGCTGCACGTCGAATAATTCGTCACAGAATCCACAACTGTAACACTTGCTTTAAGTTCCGCCCGCGTCCTTTTCTTCCACTTATGGCAGATCTACCTAGCCAGCGTGTTAACCAAGTCGACAAGGCGTTCACTCACACCGGCTGTGACTATGCAGGCCCGCTGCAGTACACACCATTTCGTGGTCGAGGTGTTAAGAGCCGTAAGGCTTGGCTCTGCATTTTTACGTGTTTGACGACGCGTGCCACGCACATTGAAGTGGCTACAGATTTAAGTACAGTGACTTTCCTTGCAGCCTTAAAACGCTTTCTTTCGCGACGCGGTCCTATTAAATGCTTATATACCGATAACGGTACTTGTTTCGTAGGTGCAAGTTCTTATTTACGCGACCTTCACAAATTTCTTAAAGATTTTCGTCCTCATCTTGAGGAAAAACTTTCCTTCAATCATATAGATTGGAAGTTTATTCCGCCTGCTTCCCCACATTTTGGAGGATGTTGGGAAAGTATGGTTAAGGTAGTTAAAACTCACCTTTTTAAAGTTATAGGTCAACAAATCCTCTCCTACGAGGAACTTATAACTGTCCTTAGTCAAGTTGAGGCTCTAGTTAATTCGCGGCCACTTACTGCTTTGAGTAGTGACCCTACTGAACCATCAGCACTGACCCCTGCGCATTTCTTGCACACCGCGCCATTGTTGTCCCTTCCCGCTCCTGAAGCAGACTCGCTCAGCTTGCTTCAGCGACATACTCTACTTGACAAACTGGTGCAGTCGTTCTGGCAGCGCTGGCGTTCAGAATACTTACATCAACTTCAGGCTAGATCCAAATGGAATAGTCCTGCACCTTCTATACAAGAGGGTACTATTGTAGTTATCATTACTGGTAACTCTCCGCCCCTTTCATGGCCGTTAGGCATTATTGATAAATTGCATACCTCCAAGGACAGTACAACCCGTGTTGTTACTGTGAAAACCGCAAAAGGTAGCTATGTGCGCCCTGTTGTGCGTCTGTGTCCATTACCGACTCAATAAGGCCTGGCTTGATAGTTAGGTCTCTTAGTTTTAGTTAGTTAGCGACGCAACATAATTATCTATTAAAATTTAACTATAGGTATACAACTTAATGTATTATGCAACTCGCAGTATTTATCTTAAATCTTAATAATTGAAATATAAAAATCCGCATCTTAGTCCGTATTGCTGAATAGGTATACGGTAGTACACCTCATAGGGCTAAGTTTAATTTTCATTAAAGGTGACCCTTTAAGGCCGGGAAAATGGTAGCGCCATCTCTTGTAAATGTCATAAATCAATGACCGAAAACACATAGACTCACTCTCCGCGACTCGTCGTTCGAGCTACACCGTTTTTTATTTGCTCCGTGTTTTATTAATCATAAAATAGTTTAAAGTGATTGGTTTTAGAAGTGAGTTATACCTATGAAAAGCTGAAGAAAAGGACTTTCAAATACAAGTTTTACCAATTTAAAACTTCACTTAGATCGTGAGTAATTAAGCAATAATTTTCAAAATATTCGCATAACGTCTACAATCCCTGACCTACGGCAACCCGCAGTTGCCTTGCTGCTACGCACACAGACGCATCGCTTGCTCACACGTACGTGCGGGAGGCGCGGGACACACGCAGGTGCACGCACAGGTGTCAGGTGTTCCGAGTGACCGGCCGAAGCTTCGCTTGGAAGACGCACTTTTTTTTTATTAATACCTAATCATTTTATTTTATTTTAATATTGCTATTTGACTTGCTGGCTAACTCGTCGTAATAAGAGTCATTATGATTTGCTCTGCATGCAATATTGAATTGGTATCGGGTGATGCTTTTCTTGAATGCGCGGTGGCAGACTGTACTAAAGTTTACCATTACCTATGTAATAATCGGCAGCTTACTCTTGAGGAAAGAGCCACTTGGGTTTGCCCAGAATGTTGCTGTGCTGCTAGGAAAGGTGCCCGGAACTATGAGCTGCCGATCTCAGTAAGCACGCCGATCATACTAAAAAACGTTTCGGCCCGGAATAAAAGTCAGCCCCCACCGCCGCTATCTCCGGGAGACTCGCCCTTTGCTATGGGATTGGAAATGCAGCAACTGCGCGAACAAATAAATGTCCTAACAGAACAGCTTACTGAAGCTGTCTCTGCTATTGCACAGTATCATATCGCGCTCACTGATTGCACTAAAAAGATTGAAACTTGCAACGAAAAGCTACATCAACTAGAGCAAACACGAGAATGTACCCGCTGCCTCAGCATTTCTCCAGGCATACCTACCCAACAAGAGTGTGTAAATGTAAATGACAAACAGTTATATAGTCACATTACTAAACCTAAGATACCTAACCTTACTAAGATTAAGCACCATAACTCACCGAAAAACAATCCAACGTTAGTACCACCGACCAGTACCATCTCTGTGCAAATAGAAAACGATTTCTCAAATACACCCCCGCAACCCATTATCATTACGCAGCCTATCGGACTTGTTACGGAAACTATACAACCGGATGACCATGACGAAGTTCCATCACTAACAGCAGATGATAATGTTGCGAATGAGAAGTGGGTAGAGGTACGTAATCGTAAGCCTAAGCGGTATAACTCTGTTCGTGGTACCGCGGGACCCGAGATTACACCACTTAAAGCCGTGGAATTTCGCAAATACGTGCATCTATGGAACATGATGTCAGGAGCTGCTGATATTCAATCTTACCTGCTAAAGCTGTGTTCAACAGGTAACTGCACGGTGGAAGAGCTTAAACCAAAAGGTGACTATAAGTCATTTAAGATTGGAGTTCCAGCAGACTTCTTCGAAAAAGCAACGGCGGCGGATACTTGGCCTACTAACGCTAGAGTTAAGGAATGGTTTTTTCGAAGACTACCAAACAAACTCCAAGCCCGTACATCCAGTGGTCAACAAGAAACAAAGCCGGCTAATTAATTTGACCTATCAAAATGTTAGAGGCTTGAATACTAAGCTGAATTTCTTTAGACATAATCTCTTATCTCACGCTAGCGACGTCATAGCTGTGACGGAATCGTTCCTCTCGAGTTCTGTACTGGACACGGAGGTTGCGAGCCACGGGTGGAGTGTGTTACGTAGGGACCGCACCACCGGTGTTGGTGGCGGCGTACTGCTCGCGGCGCGGCCCGGTGTCACGATGACGCGCTGTTTTGAACTGGAGACACCAGCCGGGGAGGATTTGTGGGCACGTTTTACGACGAGTGACTCTACCTTCTACGTTTGTGTAGTGTATATTCATCCAAGAGCGTCCGACGAAATATATATGTGTTGGTTTCAGAAAGTTGAAACTATTATCGATTCATTAAAAAGTGCAGTGATTATTGTTGGTGATTTAAATTTAAACGCTAACCGTACATCGAATAATATTTTAAGTTACTATTGTTACTTTTTAAGTGTGTGTGGCTTGACTGAGCAGAATGAGGTGATGAATGCGCATGGAAGTAAGTTGGATGTAGTGCTGGTGTCTGAAAGCATTAGCTGTGTCGATGTGGTAGAAATTGATGGTGGAGGTCTTGTACCACAACGAGACGCATATCATCCGCCATTAGATGTTTGCCTTACACCTACGACGCATCCGCTGGGTTCTGATAAAATTGATCCAAGTAACCTTGACACGCAGAGAGACTGGAATTTCTCTAAGGGAAACTATGAATTGATGTACAAGCTAATATCTGAGGCATCGTGGCAAGACGTGATTCTCGCTAATGACGTTGACGCTGCTGTAGAGTTTTTTTATAACATCTTGTACGGTATTTTTGACGAATGTGTACCAAAAAAACACAGGCCTAAGAAGCCATGTAGACGCTACCCGGTTTGGTTCACAGCTGAACTAATAAGTGACATTAAACGTAAATCTAATCTGCATCGTAAATGGAAATCAACTAAAAACCATGCCGATTATCACAATTTCTCCTTGCTTAGGGCAAGTGTTAAAAAAAAAATGTCGGCCGCATATGATGAATACATCAAGCATATTCAAACCAAACTTAAGCGTGATCCTCGTGTCTTCTGGCAACATATACACAGCTTCAAAGCCAGAGGTGGCTTTGAGCCCAGGGTGAATTATAATGGAAAAGAATATGCTGGCAGTAACGCTGCACATGCTTTTTCCGATTTTTTTTCCAGTGTTTTTTTACCCGACGCCCCTCTTTTAGATTATAAAACAGACAGTAACAATCAGAAAAAACATGCTAACTTTGTACATATTGATGCAATTAAATCGAGTGATGTAGAAACAGCTATAGATAAACTCAAACCTAACTCTGCCGTAGGACCAGATAACATTCCCGCATACATCATTAAAGGATGTAAAGATCATATAATATCACCTGTACTGCATATATTGAATCTGGCATTATCTACCGGAAAGTATCCACAGCGTTGGAAGATATCGCGAGTCCAACCTATACCTAAATCTAATGTAACTTCTGACGTAGAAAATTTTCGACCCATAGCTATTCTCTCTGCATTCCCAAAACTGTTTGAATCAATATTACACAGGCTTATTAGTTTCCAGATACAACCATTTCTTTGCGATTCCCAACATGGTTTTCGATTTAACCGCTCTGTTAATACGAATCTTCTAACGCTGGTGGATCTTATATCGCAGCACTTAGATAAAGGCATACAGGTTGATGTTGTATATTTTGATTTCAAAAAAGCATTTGATCGGGTAGATAACGACGTATTGCTCACCAAGCTCAATAACTTAGGCTTTTCTCCGAAGTTACTCAAATTCTTCGCAAGTTACTTACGAGATCGTCAGCAATATGTTCGACACGGTTGCTTTGAGTCCGCACCATATCATACTCGATCTGGAGTAAGTCAGGGTTCCATATTGGGTCCCTTGCTATTTATCATTATGGTCAATGACCTTGAGAAGGTCCTCAAACATGCCAAATGTTTACTGTATGCTGATGATGTTAAGTTAATATTTGGCTTGGAAAAAGTGGCAGACTCATCTACTCTGCAGGGAGACATTGACGCGGTCTATCAGTGGAGCATGAATAATAAGTTACTCTTCAATATTGCTAAATGCAGCGTTATGACCTTCAGTCGCTTGCGTAATCCCTGGCATGAAGAGTACTTTTTAGGCGGTGATCTGATAGCCCGCGTTAATTCTGTAAAGGATCTCGGAGTTCTGTTCGACGCGAAGCTCACCTTTCATGAGCATATGAGGACACTTGCTGCTGAGTCATATCGAAGACTAGGATTTGTCCTTAGAAATATGCGCGAGTTTACCAATCCACATGCCATTAAACTTGTATACATGGCCTTAGTCAGGAGTAAACTCGAATCAGCAGCAGTGATCTGGAACCCGTATGAGAGTACCTACGCCTTACTTCTGGAAAAAATCCAAAAAGCCTTTCTTCGTTTTCTTTATAAAAAACTCTTCGGATATTACCCCTTCCTATACCCTACCAAATTTCTACTTGGTGTTTTAAATTTTAATTCTCTCGAAGTAAGGCGTAAGTACTTCTTGCTTATCTCAGCCTGCCGTATTATGCGGGGAGAGTCCGATTGCCAGGAGCTCGTGGCGCAGTTGTTGAGGCTGTTTGTTCCTATGGTGCCTAAACAACAGCTGAGACCACGAAGTCACCGGCTTTTGGCCGTACCTTCTGCACGTACGGTATCCCGAGCTAACTCGCCTATAGTTCGGGCGCTCACAATGCTAAATGCCCTTCTGACATCAGCACCGGAATGTGACCTGTTTGCTGGTAGATGGATAGATGTGTGTCGTGAATGTTTAAGTTTTTGTGAGAAGATGGATGAAAGTTAGATCAGTGAATAATTGTATAATTATGTATACTTTGTAATTTTTTTTTTTTTTTTTTTGTTTTTACTTTTGTTACTTTTTCTGTTATTAATTCTTATTTTTTTTTGGATTTTCTTTTATTTTTTTTTTGATATATCGTGTTTCGTTTTAATTATTTTTATTTGTATATTGTAATATTTAATTTTGCCTAATTCTTATGTTTCGTTTGTGTTTTTTTTCTTCTTTTTTTTGTATAACGCCTTAGGTTAGGTGACCTGTAAAGTTATACATCTACACTTAAATAAATAAATAAATAAATAAATAGACAAACGCATTTGAGATTTCGCGGGCGATCGATATCCTAATTATCTCGTTCCTTCCTCATTCCTTTTCCCTTTATGTACGCCTTAATGACAGGTCGCCAGAACGAACCGAAACTTCAACATGAACGGGCCTCGTATCTCAACCGCCAGCTTTCCAAGCCACCTGGCTGGAGACTGATGCATCTAATTAGTTAGATTGCAGAGAACCTTGTGAACCGTGTCTATTAACCCGCCTCGCGGATATAAAACAATTGTGTGAAGTGTGTGGATCCTGAAGGAGCCATTTTGGAGTAGAAGAACACCAGCTCGCTGCCACACGTGGGCTGGCATCGACCACTACAAGGTAAGGCGTACTACTTCCCTCATTTCCATACTAGATCGCCCGAATTGATCCGTGAATATTTTCCCGCTTATTTTCAACGCACTATTGCCAGAACCCTTCAAATACAGTCCACTTTTCATGATAGACACAAGGATGAAGAGGTTTCTCAAACCGCTATAACACCCTGTAAGTTAACAAAAAAGTAAAAAAAATATTAATTGAAAGTTATGAGCGTCAAAAGTTCCATATTTCAACACTAATTTTAACGCATCTCTGGGTGGAAATAAATACCTTAAGAAGAAGGAAAATTGCAAAACGGCCTCCATACAGAGCTAGATTAGTAATTCAACAATGCAAATAATTTTATTTTGAAAATATACATTTAGTCGTTTTTTCATGATATCTAGACTCCCAAGGGTCTGTTTATAAAATTTCGCGCGTTCGTTTTCGTCTATCATCATCCATTTCGATACAAATTTGCAAAAGTGCTAATTCGTACGTGAACTAGCTTCTTACTGCTCATCACAGCATCTATCTCTTTCGCACGGGTTTTCGAATGAGATAGCAAGCATTTTAACCTCGCGCACAAAATAGTTCGTGCCGTCGACTAGGGGAACCTTAAGCCAGTTACGTCATCCAATTCTTTTCACGCTCCGAATAAACCTATTCACGAATTTTGGTTAAGGGTGTCGTTGTGAGTCTGAAAAACAAGTATTATAACAAAATAATAACTTGTTTGTACATCCACTGAATACTTCCGAAAGCTTATATTTGCTTTGCTTGTTATTATTGAAAGTTTTTTATTAGGATTAAAGAAAAAACCAGTCGCAAATAAAATAAGGTTTTCTTTTTTATTCGTATCTACCAAATAAAAAGTTTGCTTTTGTAATCTCTTCACTTTAAATCTCCTAGCAGTCTTTATGTTATATTTGTTGAATTTATTTATCAGTTGTAGGATTTCCTATTTCAATTAAATTAATTCATTTCATCCGAGTTTTATTTCTTCAAAGTGGGCAAAGCTTCGTAGTAAAATCTTATTTGCGTACAATAAATCTTTGATGATTAGCTGCTCAGAAACTTTGATGTTGTCTTCAACGTCTACCATTTACGTCTCTCAAGTCCTTTTGTATTTTGAGTTGAGATAATATTAATAACCTTGACCTTTAGGGTTCTGTACCCTAAGGGTCCAAACGGAGCCCTATTGGCTATTGCTGTCAATCCCGCATCCGTCTGTTTGTCTGTCCATCGTTTGTCAAACATTTTGTTCTGAAGATTATTTTACTTCCTATTGCCCTATTAACTTGAAATTTGGTGATAATTTTATTATTACGTATATTTTACTAACAAAACAATACCATAGTCATGATCCAGCCAGTCTCCTTGCTGTCCGCCCCAGCGACGACACCCTGAGTCGAGGTCCGTACCCTCAGCGCGGTCGCATAGGTATAGCTTTTGATGCCCTGGCTGAAGGCTCTAGTTGACTAAATTAGTCTCCACAGGATCACCCGGTTAAGCAGTAGCAAATCACTTTGACCGAATTGCGAGACGCCTCAAAAAAAATTAACTACCACCAATGTGCAAAGTCCGGTACACACTTTGCCGGAATTTGTTAATTCTTTTTTACCCGACTGCCGAAGGAGGGTAATGTGTTTATCAGTCTATGTGTGTATATTTGTTCCTATGTGGCGTTCCAGAGACCAAACGCGTTAGCCGATTTTGATGATTCGTATGTCAATATATTCATTTTAAGCCTACGAGTGTCACTGGCTACATTAAAATTGGAAAATAGTAAAATGGCGGCTTTTGGGCGCCATATTGTAGAGTCCCATTTTTTTTTCTTTCTATCCCATCGTGTGTTGGGTATCAAAGTAAAGTGTTTTAAGAGGCGATTTCAAATATATATAGCACTTATATGTTTAAATTTACCTAATTTGAAAAAATAACCCGGTTGCTTAAAAAGCGAACTAAAAAGAAGTAAACAAGAAGAAAATCATGCTGTGCAGTCGGAGAATACATATTTGCCAGCTGGCTGACCAAACCAAATGTATGCTCCGACTGCACAGCATGTTTTACTTCTTGTTTGCGTCTTTTTAGTTCGCTTTTTAAGCAGTCGGGTTTTTGTTTTTTTGAATATATTTCTTTTTCTGTTTTAATTATGCCTGACGTGCCTTCAGCCTGTCAGGTTTTGTTACTAGATTTTCAAAAGTATTACCAACCTACAATTTTCCGTTGTTCAGAGAGAAAACGCCAATTCAAGGCAGGATTTAATAGCTAGGCAGTAGTTCTGAAACTGCTACATAAAAGTAGTATGTCGAATAAAGAAACACGGGCAGATAGTGTTTGTACGGACTCCTTTCGCGCGTTCAAATGTAGACGTCGTCTCGGGCATAGGCATCCCTGAGCGAAGCCAGGGGCCATCAAGGAAACGTAAAAGCTCTCGGCAAATAACCTCAATGACCTAAACTTGCTCCGGCTGTACCTCGGGAATGGAATCCCGCTCGCTATTATTTACATGACCCTACTGTGCAAATACAAGACTAAGAATATTCTTACCTTATTCCAGAACTCATATATTGCTATTTATTTAAGATTAATTCACATTTAGGGATTGCAATCCCGCAGCTCATTCAATCCCGCGGGATTGATATGCAGGATTACACAATCCCGCGCGGGATCACGCGGGATCCCGCATCTTTGAAATTATATTATAAAATCAAATTGAAACTACACATTTTTGTGTAAAAATCAATTTTATAAGTAATTAGTAATCTGTTTTCTTAGATTCATCTTTAAATGTTTCGCATAGTTCAATAGTTTTATTTAATTTTACCCTTACTCCTAACAACAGTCTTTTATTTTTAATTCAGTCTTATTCATATAAATGATTAATAATCAAATCACAACTTTCTCTTATATGCTATTACTATGATATCAATCTATGGAGATAACTTTTGAAAATACGCTCTTAAGAAGCAAATGACATTTATTGTATCATCTCCGAGCCCGCTTCTGAGTGAACTGCAGATATATCCTGATGCTGAAAACGCTCTCTTGGGTTCTACGCTAGTAGGCTGAACCGTCAAGATATATTCATAGGCGAGCGTCAGGTACTCTCCTCTGATACCATCGGACTCAAAGAATGTCATTTCTTTCTTCATAATTTTCTCAAAGTCCTTTTGCTTGTTGTCTAGCTTTTTCTTTAATATTTATTTTTCTTGTTGCAGCTGTTTTTCTAATTCTTCTTTTAGATTCACATTAAACTCGCGATTTATGCGAAAGTTTTAGCGCCATATTTTTAATTTGCGGGTTCCGCGGATCCGGGCTTTGAAGGTGCGGGATCCAGCAGGTTATTAAAAGCAGTGGGATCCCGCGGGAATGCGTGATCCCGTTTTGCAGGATTGCAATTCCTATTCACATTGTCTTTATTAAAATTCCCAGACCACGAAACCCAAAATCCTTTTGACTTCGCTTAGACTAGTTATTTACCTTAGGTCTAAAATTAAATGAAGTAAAACGTAAGTACTTACTTATCTTTATTCTATGTATGTTGCCTATATACCTACAGATTGAGGAACGAATTTAAGTAAATATATTTATACAGATTTTGGTAGGAATACGAATTGAGTCTATGAATTCTTTATATTATATGAAAAAATATGTTGAAATACACAGCACTCTTAGAGACTGCTACTAGAAATATTTATTCAGCACACGTTTTAGAAATATTAGGTTCATATTATTGTAAAAAATCTCAACGTTGTCTCTGAGCCAGAGTGTTGTCATTATAAAGTAGACATTTTCCAGGTTCCTAACAACTATTCAAACCTTTTAATTTATTGCAGCTTTGACCGTATTCAGGCTTTTATTTTGGTTTAACTTGTTTTAAATTGCTTAAAAAAACGTTCATGAAAAATATCTGGGCTTTTGCAAAAAAGGGTGAGAGGTCTTTGGGTGTATAGTAAACCCATTTTCTGTCAGTTAGATGTTATAAATCCTATGTAATTGGGCGAGCCTCTTGTAATTGACCTGGTTCAAATCCGGGCAGGAGTCTAGTGCTGCTACTTTCAAGATTCTAATGGAAAAATACAATAACACTTTTTAAATGTTAGTCTAAACTTTTGTAGAATTAATTCCGAGTCCGCTCTACGTAGTTTAGTAACAGCTTTGTTCAAAGCAAGTAACATTTAGTAGTTCAAGTTGGTTTAGGCCAGGCCATACGTTAAGACAAATCCCGCAATCGAAAGTTTGCCAGGTGAACCGACCAGCGAGCAAAAACTTTGTTTTTGTTGTGGTTACTCTATAATTACTCAAAGAAAATGCTTTGTCGTTACGATGGTATGATATTAAACAAAAAAGTAATTATTAGTATATTGTGTATTAAGGGCGGTAGGTAAGGAATTACGATCGAGGCTCTAGTAGAAGCCCGAAGTCGAAGACTGAGGGCTTTCTGAGTCGAGGTTCGTAATTCCCGTACCGCCCGTGATACATACAATGTTTTTCATCACATTTGCGAGTAATAATTATGAATACACAAGTTTAATACACAAGTCAGCACAGCTGTTATTACGATATACGTGAACTTTTTTTAAGCGGTTGGCGAATTTTTGCCCACACCACAGATTATACAGTGTTTCGTTCAGAAACTTTAAGGGCAAATACTTACGTAGGTATGACGGAGTGTAAAAAGAATTAAATAATTTCGACGTTTTCATACTATAACTATTAAAATCAAACATTAGTTGAATATTTAAGTAACATGTAGCGAGATTGCAAAGAAATTCCTGTTTAGATAACATTTTAAGACAATTTTTCAATTGCGTGTAAACTCCTTGCTTGAACTTTCATGACCTGTGTGCTGCGCCATAAATTAAAAAAATATTACTTACCGCCCTAGGGTTTCATGACAAAAAGAAAGCCCGAGGGTTTTATATGGGGCATTACGGCCAAGTTAACTTGTATGTTTAGATACTTTTTACGTGCAAGTGTGATGAAAAATATAATGATATGTAGACAATAGTAGCCCATAGCTGATTAGAATGTTTTTTTTAGTACTAGACTAGCGGATGCCTCACGGTTTCACCAGCGTAGTTCCCGTTCCCGTGCAAATACAGGAATAAAAAGTAGCCTATGTCACCCGGGGATAGAGTAGCTTCCCAACGAATTAAAAAGTGAAAGAATTTTTGAAATCGGGCCAGTAGTTTTTAAGTTTATTCGTTATATACAAAAATTCATAAATACAAATCTTTCCTTTTTATAATATTAGTATAGATAAAGAAGTATAGATATAGAAAAAGAAATACCCATCAATTTAAGCATCGGACATTGCCCACTATAACGTTAAATTTTACACCATTTTATATTTTGTGAAAAATTGCTCTTTGTCTCTTGTCATTTTGAAGGATTTTAAAAAGAATCTTCTAAAGCCTTATCTCATTAAAATTCTGTATTTCCTGCGCTTAATATTAAACGGTAAATAAACCGGCTCCACAATAATAAACGGTCTTTATTCTTAGGGTTTAGAAATATCTTCTTAGAATAGCTAGTGCAAATAAAGATAAATTGAAGATACAAAGAGAAAAAGCTGAACTATTTCAACCGACTTTATTAGGTCCTATATGTATCATGTATATGAGACTTCGTAATTAGCTGGTAAATGAACGAGCCTATAGTTATGTCCTGGGCACAACTCCAATACCCGGCTGTAAGTGCATGACATAGTTAATTGTTGTGATCGCTAACGCCAAAATGTTACTGGTATGTAAGACCATTGACCTCGCGTTGTATTTTTATTCGAGTCGATATTTACAGATGCAACTGCAGCCACATGTCTGTGTTCAATGCTCTGAAATTGGGTTAGATAATTGAAATAAAAAGTTAAGAAGAAACGATAAATGATAAGATCGTTTTTGATGCACAGCATCTGGATTCTGTTTATTATGAACTGACCTGAATAAGCAACGTCTTTCACCAGCTTAAGAACACGCTCGCATGCGCGCCTGTGCATGTTTTAATTCTGACAGATTCTGTAAACAAATGTATTATTGGTATGCTCCGAACAGCTAACCGGACCAGCATATCCGCTTCCTTTGTACAACGTTAATACTACAAACCGTCGATAGCAAACACAAAACGTGCGATGGAAATATTCCTTGCAGATTTTTGCGATAATATTTCATAACTTTAACAAAATCGTATTATTGTTTTAGATTTTCCTCGTGTTGAAGTTGCTCCAGAAAACCCTTTGCGGGTAGAAATAGATGGTGTGGCTACCATGGAATGTAAAGTAGATGCCAAGCCTAAAGTGAGCACCGTGAGATGGACTAGGAACGGAAAATTCATATCAAACTCTTTCACTCATACTATCCAGGGAGTTACAGTGCAGGACGCGGGCAAATATACATGCAGTGCTGACAACGGCCTCGGGTGCCCCGGAGAGAAAGAAATGTACCTCGATGTACTATTCCCTCCGAGTGTAACAGTCGAGTCCAAAACTTATGAAGCCGAGGAAGGTGGAAATGTCAAAATTCGTTGCGAAGTCTCAGCAAACCCTGAGCCTACATCCATTGATTGGACGATGGAAGGGAAACCTGATTTCCATCAGAGCGGAAACACTCTTAGTTTAACAAGAGTGAATGCCGAGATGGCCGGAACTTACGTTTGTCGGGCTGTGAATGTTATATCATCTACCAATGGAAAGCGAACTGAGCGATTCAACAGTGCATCAGTAGCTGTGCTAGTGCGACACAAGCCTGGTCGTGCCTACATCAGTCCTGATCGACCAGTGGCCCAAGAAGGAGCTGTAGTTACTCTAACCTGCAGCGCTAAACCACCAGGCTGGCCAGCCCCACAGTACCGATGGTTCCGAGATATGGATACTACATCAGACGTAAAGCCTGCAGTGCTCGCTACAGGCAATCAATACTCCATACCTAGTGCACACCTTGGAAGTGAAGGTGTTTACCATTGTCAAGCTACAAACGAATTAGGTCACGGCGAGCTAGCCTCAGTCACACTAGAAGTTCACCAGCCGCCTCGTTTCCAAACGAAATTACAAACTCATATGACGAAACGCTCGGGAGAACAAGACTTCACGGTCACCTGCAGTGCACTCGGCAAACCGCGACCTAATGTGAAATGGTTTAAGGACAACGTTGAGATCAAAGCCGATACGAATTTATACGAAGTCAAAACTGATATTAAAGAGACTGGAAATGCCGTTTACACTGTTCAAAGTACTCTTAGATTTAACGGAAAGGCGAGACCGAATACTAATGACCTTTTGCCGGACGACCGGGGCATTTATTCCTGTGCATTCGAGAACGAAGTTAAGAAAGTCGAGTCTACGATGCATCTTCGAATAGAACGTGAGTATACTAGAAAATATGTAATATTATTTTATAATCTCATGACCTACTTTAATTAGCAGAGAAATAGAAAATTTGCTCTCCATAAGGAACTAATTATAAAAATTCCTTTAATTTTTCGCTTCCTTTATAAATAAAGAAAGATTGTATGGAAAAGGAAGTGAAAGGAAATTAGAAGGTAGGTATATGTATATACATAATTTATAGATATATTATTTTTAATTTGTTATCCTCATTTCAGACGAACCCATATCGATTCGGCAACATAATAAAGTTGCTTACGACGTAATGGAAATGGCTGAAATAGTATGCAGAGTACAAGCGTACTCCAAGCCAGAGTTCCAATGGTTTTACGGATCTAACACAGCTCCACTGCAGATGTCCTCTGACGGGCACTACGAGATAAATACGACGACCGACAACAACGACTCATGCCGCAGTGTTCTTAAAATAAAGACGGTAAAACCGCAAGACTATGGGGAGTACTACTGCAAAGTGAAGAATTCGCTAGGGAGTATACGTCCTCAGATTAAGTTACAGCCTAAAGGGGCTCCGGAGTCCCCTCGATTGTTGGAGAGTCAAAAAGTGGGGCCTACGTACGTGACTTTGAAGTGGGAGGCTGGTTTTGATGGGGGGTTGTCGAGCACGAAGTACTTTGTGCGTTATCGGTGCGAGACTCTTCGGGGTACTGGATCTTCTGCCAACTCCGAACACTGCGCCGGACCGCACCTCGGAGTTCGACTGGATGGAGTACGACTGCGGTCGCATCTACCCCTGCAACGTCACCAGGCTAGACCAGCACAACACGTTCTCTTTCAAGGTAACAAACTCTTCAATTGACTAGTTTCTAAAATAATTAAGATTTTGAAACTTCTCATGTACTCGTACATATTTCATTTCTCTTACAATCACATCAGTGTAATAATTGTGTGTTAATGACCGACTGTTAAATACAGGGCTTTCGTAATTACTTGTTTGTTCACAAATAAATCAATAAGATTCTCTAAAACCTCAAGCGAGAATGTTTTGGTTGTCCTTGTCAGTGGGGAATTAAAACGTTTATTTACTGAAGTGCCAAGTAGACTTTATTAGCCATTGTGTCCTTTTCCAAGAAACCAATTTTCTTAAGAGAATGAGTGATGGACTTAAATTAGATTTACATTCAACTTACAGTATTTGTCGTGTATTCTATTGGGATCCAGCTGAATTCCGTTTTATTTGACAAATAGAATTTTCGTTTGCGAAGACTTAACTGCAAGATATCGTGTAAGCCGAAAAAACTACAACAATCAAATATATTGCTGCAATAGTTTGAAATGCACGCTAGTGCTCTCACTTAAAAACGTACAAACCTGTCACTCTTATCGAAGCGCGCGAAATTCAACCGAAGTGCGCAGAACTTTTACTCCGCTACAGAATATTCGGTCGAAGTCGTCGTTCGACAGAATCTTCATTTAGTCTCGGTCGATCACTAGTAAATTAGGCCAACTTTGGTTTCAGATATAATGTCGACCAAGTGATTGTAGGGTAGTTTACTGATTTTTTTTTTATCCGTCAGGAAGTTTAGTAAAAGATATTTAACACGTAAACATAAAGTAACGACGATATAATTCGTTGAAATATCGTGAAACGTCACGCCGCTAGTGCACTTTATACTGCCTTAGTGACGTCACAAGCCCCCATTCCTGAACTTTGATGCGCTTTATCTTTGTAAATTTTTGTTGATTTGGTAATTCAAAAAATACGTGTACAATATTATTTGATAATCTCACTGACGGACTAAATAGAATTATCATTTTTCTACCCGGGAAACATCCCTATTGTAATGTCAGTTAAGGTTGATCTCGAATACGGTATGAACTTACATTTTTGTTTTTTATTTTTATCGCTACCGACAGCAACTCACATTTGTTTTCAAGGTAAATCATTCGGCGCGTGCCGTTAGTTTATTTAAGTTTACAATGTTCTCTTTACGTTTTGTGCCGACGCTATGGTTTTCGACACGCTTTAGAATGCTCACAACCGAGTCTTTCGCCTCTTCGAAGTTCTAAATTGAGTTTTCAACTACAGGTGAAAGCGGTCAATACTAAGGGGCAGAGTAATTATTCGAATGAGATTACTGTGACGACGAAGGTGGACAAAATCAATCCCCCGGAGCAGGTGACGTAAGACCCGAGCACGCAGGCGACCGGCCTTCACAGTAACACCGACGTGCCTGTCCTTAGTAGGTGTGGTCGAAGGACTCGCTTCAATGGGGGGCACCGCGGGCTGGCAGGTAATCGCACTTTTCAAACTACCTATTTTCTTTTATATTATGTAAATATTTTATATCTACATACTGCACACTACACCCTCACAATTATTTGATGTAGCTCACTCTTGTGTCAGCTTTACGTGTAAGCTTCAGGTGTAACATATCTTGTTTAATTTGCATTTTAATATCATGCGCTTTAGGTATGAAGTAGATTGAACAAAAAAAGGTTTTAATAATATAGGTGCTTTATAGTTTTATAAGAAGTTGTAAACAGTGTAAAGTAGATTGCAATTTTTACTTAGCAAGTGGCATACTTACTATGCCAGCTTCTTTTGGGTCGCTGACCCAATAAAACATACTTAAATTAAAATCATCGGAATAGTAAAGAGCGAAAATAACTCCAAATACTTTTCGTACAAATTATAAACCTAGACAGTATAGGTAAATACGTAGAGACGTAGGAATTAAGCAGTATAATTTAAATACCGCGAAGTCTTTATAGTGAATAACTTCTTAGAAAAAGTTGCTTAAAACATTAATGCTTAAGTATGTTTCTAAAAATTTAAATGAACACACGGGAACCATAAAATTGGTAGCTAAAACAGCTAGCTATTTTTAATTAGTTCGTTTGAAAATCTACCTTGAAAGTAATGAAACTTTTTAAATTATTTAGAACTAGAGGACGCCTCGCGGTTTCACCCGCGTAGTTTCCGTTCCCGTAGGAATACAGGGATAAAAAGTAGCCTATGTCACCCGGGGATAGAGTAGCTTCCCAACAGTGGAAGAATTTTTGAAATCGGTTCAGTAGTTTTGGAGCCTATTCGGTACAAACAAACAAACAAACAAAAAAATCTTTCCTCTTTATAATATTGGTATAGACAAAACTATTCCAGATTCCGACTAATTATCAGTAAAATGTTCTTTGAGAACTGACATCAAAAATTATACTTCTTACAGTACGAGATATTCTATCTCTTCCAACGAAGTATTTATATGTTTTCTAGGAATGCGCTTGCCATTAGATTCGACCGGGTCGGATACAACATGCCCAGCATTCAGTCCAAGAAATAATTACTTCTACAGCAGAATGTGAATGAAAATACAAATTACATTTAAGTTTAAACTGTGTTAAATTTGGGAATAACTAAGTTTAAAACGATTATATTTGTGCAACTGCCAAGCGTAACGATTTTGGCGATATTCACCAAACTGCGGGTTTTGCCTGAATGCGGATAGAGCCATGTTTAATGGTGAACATTTTCCGATGCTATACAAAGTTATGTTTGTGAATTTTCAAAACACGAATATAAATTGTATCTAGAATAAATTCAACGTCCGAAATAAAAATATATTGTTAGGAAATAATAACAAATGGTGTACGTATTGAACAAAATTGCGTTTACAATTTACTGTCCATATTTTCCTATTTAGACCGCAGAAAAAGAAATAAAAGATGTCTACTATTTTCAAATCAAACGGAACAAAGGTTAATATAATTTCTTGCGTAACAGGTAGTGGATACGGTGACTCTTCGCTTGTCGGGCGCGGTTGCCACAGTGCAAGAGGCCACAGTGGAGCTCCCTAGTAAGACAACTCGCACAACCACCCGGCACGTCACAGATCCGCCCCTGGACGACTTCAACCCTCGCATACGACTCAAGCTGTGCTTGCAGGCCAATCAAGATGTTTGCAGCGAGTACACGGAAGCAGAAAGTGAGTACTTATTTAGTTGTAGACTACTAATTTAAATATTTGATGAGTATTAGCGACTCAACTTTGCCCGGGTTGAGCAGTTTCATACAATAAATACCTATACATAATACATAGCAGGTCCATCTGGAATAATGTATCTTTTAAATGGTGAAAGAATTTTTCATACAGGAGCAGTGTTCCGGAGATAACCCGCCCACATACTTAATGCATCTTAAATTCGTATAAAATTCGCACTTTCTCTTTATTTATTCATCCTCATCAACCTATTAATGTCCCCATTGTTGGGACACAAAGTCATCCCCTAAAGGGGTGAAATAGGGGATGAAAGTTTGTATGCTCATTTTTATTTAAACTAAGACCGTCTGGAAGCTCAGTTAGATTTGCCACAACTGACCAGGAGACCAGAATCCTGAAGTACTAGTGGGCTGGATTCATGAGTGATGACTCTCAAACTACCAGGACAACAGAAACATAGGATAGTATAGGATAGATGGACCCCTTTGCCGCACTTGGACTCCCATTTGGCTTACTCTCTGTGAGAGGGAATGGGTCATAATCCACCACGCGGGCCCAGTGCGGGTTGGTGGATGTCACAAGTCTTCGCTTTTTTGGTTCTAAGACCTCACCTTTACCGTTTTGAGAGCAGTGGTGATAGAATAATTTACACAAAATAAAGCGCCTGCCTGGGTTCGAACCCACAACTTGTAAGTCGCCACCACTGCTCTCTTTATTTATTACACGCATAAATAAATGGGGCTAGATAATTTAAATATAAAATCAACATAATGAATAAAGAAAATAAATATTACCAAAATTTTGTTATTTGTTTTGTAATACAAAACAAATAACATTTTGGTAACATTTTCCTGTTTATTTTTAGCTGCTCACTTTCAATCTGACGTCTTCCCGACGGCAAATTTTATTAACTTGTATCGGGGTGAATGAATGAATATTATGGTGTAACAACCAGCTTCTATGAAAGCATTAATACAAGGAAAGACATATTTAAGTGCCTTTAATGTTTTCGCTGAAGCAAAATAATTTTTGATAATAGCAGCATTAAAAGCTGAATCTAACAAATTGGGGTACCTACAGTTATCTTGATAGATTATAATAAGAATATAGCCTTTTATATCAGAACTCTTAACTAATTACAATGAATTTGAACTTATAGTATAATAACACTGGACTCTTAAACTAAATGAACTATTTAAGCTAATATCTGTTGCTTGTTTATCTTTCCTAGATCTGTTTGCCAATAGGCAAAACCCTCTAAACTTAAAAAAAAGAACAAACCTTTTCCATTCTTTCCTTTTCTGGGTCACTCTGTTCCACATGACTCCGGCCACTTTTCTAATGTCGTCGTCTCATCTTTTTTGCGGTCTATCTCTCGATAGATTAGCTTTGATTAATTATGAATAGAATTAAAACATGTGTTTCTCTTAACAGTTGGCACTTCGTACATCAAGGAGACGTCGGCTCGTACAACAGCCGCCATTGTCGGAATATTCGTCACCACCGTCGTAGTTCTTCTATTCGTAGGACTGTTACTTCTTATCTACCAGTGCAGATGCAGGCCAAACAAGAAAGATAGGTCCAAGGACTACGAAATGGACTCGATGAGTCCAGCTAAAGTGACGCCACAGAACTAGGCCCCACCGCCTTATTACCCTAGCTCGGGCATGGAGAACAAAGCTCTGGAACATTCGATGGACATGGCATTGTCTATGGATGACTCAAAGACTGCGGTGTACGCTACACAAGGAGGGTACTCCTACCATGTGCCACCGCACACTCATCCTCACCCTGGACAAACAATGCCTAATTCTGATTGTAAGTATAAATTCTTCTAACTAAAACATTTTTCTCATCAAACATCAAATTTTACGTTCCTTCGCAGTTGTGTTGTACAATTTCATTTTAATTTGGACTTTATTTCGATTTATTTCCTCATTATGCATTCACTAAGGACTAACTACAGTCGTCATAGAAGGTAAAAACAACCAATAAGTATCTGGAGAGCACGCTTTGCATGTTGCGTTTGATCCTCCTCAAGTCCCACGATTCGTTATTAAAGGAGGAAAATTGTCCACAGGGGTAAACATGGGCTTCATAGAGAACAGCTATACGAACAGCAACAACGGAGGCAGCGTGAACTCTCAGGACTCGCTGTGGCAGATGAAGATGGCAGCGGCTAACAATGCTGCGACGTTGCCAGCTCACCAGGTACTGTATCGTCAGAGCAACTACGACTACGATCCTATCTCGCACGCGGGGTACCGCAACATCGACGACTATGCGCACTACTCTCACCTGCCGCACGCCAGCCAGCCGGCCGCGCCTACAGACTACGACATGCGCGCCGCACAGAACCCCTCGCGCCAGGAGTACTGCTCCGACCCCTACGCTTCCGTTTTTTTTTTTTTTTTCTGGGTGGAAAATCCTAAATGGATGTCCACCGCCCTGGGGGGGGGGCGGAAGGGTCTGTCAGATTCCTACTGACTAAAAACCACCCCGGTGTTCTATCTCACACCTACACCGGGGATCGCGGGAACAACGATACTTCCGCAACCCCCGGCTAGTGAAGGCCCGCCCATGCGGGCCACGAGCTCGGGTTGGGGGGGGAGTGAGGTGATGGACTCCCCCCGCGACGTCTAAGAGGGGCGCGCGTGGAACACTACGCGCCACCACCTTGGGTCCTGATATCTGGGGGGCCACGGACTTCCCCGAGTCCGTCGCCCCTGGACCCATTTAGGGGGGCTGGAAGAGAGCGTTATCCGCCCTCCGCCGACGCCCGGCGCGTCTGCTGCGGATCGGGTTAGTGGATGAAATCTCCCTCACCCTCTCCGCAGCCTCCTTCTGCGAGACGACTGTTTCGCAGAAGGATACCACCGCGTCCCAGGACTCCTCGCTGCCGACCATAGACTCGACTACAGCCGGCAGCGACAAGTCACTGCCTACTTCAGAGATGAGGGCACGGCGTGGCTCCTCCCAAGCGGCACACTCTGCCAGCGTATGCCGCGCCGTGTCCTCCCGGCAGTCGACGCAGTGGTGACACCGGGCGTCCGGCTCCCTGTTTATGCGACACAGGTACTTCCCGAAGCAACCATGCCCCGAGAGCACCTGCGTCACCCGAAACGACAGGGAGCCGTGCCTCCTCCCGAGCCAGCGCTCGAGCACTGGCCGGACGGCCTCGATGGTAATGAGGCCAGCGGTAGGGCGTGAAAGCCTGTTCCGCCATTCCGCCACCAGGACCTCGCGAAGCTGAGACTGACGCAACTCCATATGTCGCTGCATCAGCCCCTCGCCCCGCGCCCGCGCTTCCTCGCGCCACCGATACAGTGACGCGAGTACTTTCGCCTCCAGGTCCCAGGGTGGGGATCCGGCCAGTATACAAGCCGCCTCGTAGGAGATCGTGCGATACCCCCTGATGACTCTGACGGCCATCGCTCTCTGCGGCTTTCGCAGAATAGCGATGCTGCCGGCCGTCAGGTCAGTCGCCCAGATCGGGGCCCCATACAGGGCCATCGATCGCACGATCCCTACGTAGAGCCGCCTACAGGCGGCGCTCGGGCCCCCCAGATTGGGAAGCAGCGTTGACAGCGCCCCAGCCGCGCCCAACAACTTGGGCGCCAGCCGCCGAAAGTGGGGGCCGAAATCCCACCGGCTGTCGAGCACCAATCCTAGGTACTTCATGGTAGACTCGACAGCGATTCGAGTCCCCCCGACCACGATGTGGGCATCGGGCGGCGGCGCCCGCCGGGGGCCATGAAAGACCATGGCCTCCGACTTGTTGAGAATTACACGTTTAACAGTGTATGTAGTGAAATTAAATGCAATATCTGACGGAGTGGAAATGCGGCTTTAGATTTACAGCAATGAATATTAAATTCGTTGTTTATTATTAGTATTACAATTGATGTTACGACTTGTAAATATTACTTTAAACCACAAGTAAGACTTATTAAATAAATTTTGTCCATAATAGCTGGTTGTTTGTTTTTTTTTTAAATTAATTATCCAAGCCTTATTCACGAACTCTGCAAATCTGCAGAATAGGGATGATGACGGGGTACGAAACAGCAAATACTATTCAGTCCGCCGACAAAACTATCAAAAAATATTGGACACATATTTTGACTTTATTTCACCAAGATGAAGGGCATGAAAGTTCGGAAGTGGAGGCTTGTGACGTCACTTCTATGTAAAAGGTTCACCAAGGCCTGACGTCATGCGATATTTTAACGCACTGTATCGTCATAATTTTTTTTAACATAACAAAAGGAAAAATATGTGTCCTATATGTTTTGGAAATCTCACTGACTGACTAAAATATTTTTTTAGTCGTCATCCCTAATACATAACGAAATTGAAATACAAGTTCATGAATGCACAACAAAGTTTCAAAAATTATGAGACGACGTAGCGTATCGGTTATCTGCTAAGCCGCTACGATATCGTAGCTACGTAGCCGTAGCACAATAACACGGAGTAGATAACCTACAGAGCCCTACCTATCGCACCTACCTTTGTATCGTGGGACGATTGTTTGAGGCTTGGTCTCTATTGAATATCTACTCAAGAATTGGTCGTAACAATGTCGCCTCACCTACGTCCGTCGTAGCAACTACAATGCAGTCCTTAGTGCATATGTACTGGAAGTCGTGACCTCAACCAGGTTAAAAGACAACTGCGTACAAACAGTTTTATAATTAATCTTTACATTGCCAACCATTCTCAGAAGACATTGAATAAGATGTTCACCGAGACGTCTGAGTAAAATATAAATGACAAGACAAGTTTATTGTTGTATTTTTTACAGATTCAAAATAGTAGTTTATGAAACTGTTGCATAATGAGGAGTATTAAAACATGAGTGTGTGTTAAAAACCGAGCCGTAGGCGAGGTTTTTAATAGTTTTCACACGAATGTTTTAATACCTAATTATGTGCAGTTTCATACACTACTTTATCTACACTCATAAATTGGGATTGAATCTACTAAATACCTCTTTTTGCATTTTCCATACCATAAAATCGTGATAGCATTTGTCATATACTTTTATCGAGTTTGCTGGTAATAAATTAAGAGTAATTTCTTTCGTCGTATCTAAAATATCGGGCGGAGTCAAATTTTTTGTACTCATGAAATTCAGTACAGCAAAACTTGCAAAACGTATGAATGGCGCCAAAACCCAGCACGTCACCGCATTAACCACGCATGCGCTAAGGCTTAGCACGCACTGCGATCTTTATTCGCGCGATTTTTTTCCACCCATTCTGCGACCTATGGAATTGTATGAAGTTGTTCGCATTGCGGTAAAGAAATTGTGCAGAAATAATACCACATGAAATCCGTGTTTTGCCACAGAATCCACCGCACCACGTCGCGAATTTTGTTCGCCCGAATATTTTGAGCTCTATGTACAGGTAGAAGGAAAAAAAAATCGCGCAAATAAAAATCGCAGTGCGTGCTAAGTCTAAACCGGGCATTGTCATAGATAATTTAAAATTAGAATCAAATCTTTTTAAAATAGGTACTATAAAATGGCATTACAAAAAAATATTGATGGAAACTCCTTAGTGATTAACTTCTTGGATTTGTCCTGTATGGAAATAGAAAACAAATTGTTTTATAGCATTATTTTGTTAGAGAAATAGTCTATACCAATATTATAAAGAGGAAAGATCTACTGGACTGATTTCAAAATTTCTTTCACCGTTGGGAAGCTACTCTATCCTCGGGTGACATAGGCTACTTTTTATCCCTGTATTCCCACGGGAACGGGAACTACGCGGGTGAAACCGCGAGGCGTCCTCTAGTGTTATAATAAGATTATATTTTTAAATTTCGGTATTGTGTTTATAAAGTATGCCAATATAAACTCGTTTTGAATTTTATAATTCTAATTTTACGATATGAGAGTAGATAAAATAAATCACGAGCTAGTCGTCATTTGTTAAAGAAAGAGCAAAACATCAACTGTAGTATATGCCACTCATTCGTTCAATGTCTACCTATCGAACACATTACGACAATATTGCAAAAGTGATTGACCAATCACATAACTTATTTATTTGCCTAGACAAGAGGGAATAGCAGTAAAAAATTGCTAGTTTATCAACGGCAACAGTAACCTGGAGCAGTAGCTTGAAAACAGATAAATAGCAGCCTCTATAGACGTAAAAAATAACTGTTCAAGTTGATTCTTCAAGATGCTAATCGAGAAAACTGAGGAAATCATGTTTTACGAGAAAAGTACGTGTAAGCTGGCAAACTACGGTTAAACTGGAATTAAAACTTTCCTACCTACATTTCATAAATGGGTCAGTAGATCCACCCCAAAGTGACTTTTAATGTAGATGGATATCTAGAATCCAGGTAAGCAATAATTACAAGTAATCCCCTACTAAAAATCGGTTCACCGTAATCTTGCAATCTAACGCCAATGCCCTATTGCTTTACATTTGTTAATATACGGTTGCATAGTAGAGTGATACATCTGCATTGAGGTACCGATTGCTTAGGGCATTTGTCACACTGGATGCGTTTTGCGTACTGCGATCCGGTACTTGAACATTTGGTGCGGGAAAAGTGAAAGTGACCGGATCGCAGGACGCAGAACGCATCCTGTTGGATTTAGTAAATTGAACCCTAGTTCACTGACTAATATTGTACATCTCTAGTTTATAAGTATATTATCAGTGGTCGCTTACTTGCCCTCTCGATTTTATTTTTAAATTGTCGATTGATAAAATTCTCTCTTCAAAAATAAAACTACGTTTTGTACGCAGATTATCTTGCAAGAGTTACATTGACATCCCAGAGACGAGAGATGTTGCCATACCAAGTTCTGACCTGCTTATCAAATTACATGAACAAAACACCAGTATTTGGCAAGAGAACTGGCAAGAAACACAAAGAACTAAAGGAAAATGGTATGCGAAAATAAATCAAACCATTGGTTCTGCGCCCTGGTTCACCAGATCTGTTCTTCCTAAGAGCAGAAAAATTTATACCACCATAAATCGTCTTAGATTTGGACATGGAAGATTCAATGCACATTTAGCCAGAATGAAAATTATAACATCGCCTGTTTGTATCAATTGTGACTTAGGATGTGATCAGACCCTAGATCATATAATTTTTGAATGCCCTGCATATGATTTACAAAGAATTCTTCTAATTGATAAATTATTGGAAATATATAAAACGCCAGCAAGCATTCCGCGCGATACTCAAGGCTTGCTGGAAAATTACAGTACGTACATAGCACTGTATACATTTATTGACAGCACTGGATGGACAATTTGACCGATCGCGGCGAATTAATAGAAGGATATGACCCGGATATGACATTACAACATGATTATGACGAATACACGGATATGACACCATATTATTATATAATTAATACTGAAGACGTGGCTCTGGCCTAAAATAAATTATTAGTATTAAAACAAGGACGAAACTGAAGACGAGGCTTTGGCCTTACTTTTATTCAAGAAGGACAAAATGCACTGAAGACGAGGCGGTATGGTCCAAGATCTTATCCTGCCCAAGTAGGGCGAAGAAAAAAAAATACTACGTTTTGTAAAACAACATTTTTCATTTAACTCAACAGGTTATGAGCCCATTTGTTTGAGAAACCTGAAGGAATGCGTGTGATTAGCTGTACATGGTTCTTCAGAATAAAAGATGAGCCATCTGGTCCGCTTTATAAATCAAGACTATGTGCTAAAGGATGTAGCCAGAAACAAGGCATTGATTATAAAGGGATATTATAAATTGCATAACAAATAAATAATCGCCTATCAATACATACTCATCATTTATATTCTTATTTACATCTAATAACTTACTTCACTACAAATAAACTAAATGTTTAACAAAACTCAAACTGCAGATAAAACGAAATTATACATCAATATAACATTACTTTTTTCCTCATAATGCAATACTGTTAAATTTATTTTTGTACAAAAATACTACATACATAGCATAAATACTGACTGCACAGCAAATTTTCCATATTCCAACAGTCCAAGAGCGAGCGAAGCGAGCTCGAGAGCCTAGGGCACCCCGAGTTCGTGTTAGGTTACTTTAGACCCTGCGTACAGAAAAAGGAGCCCCGCGCAGCGGGGCTCCGTCGACATTGATTCATAATATAAAAATAGAAGCTATATTTAAAAGAAAAAGAGTTAACATGTAGAATGTGCATTAAGATTATTAGCTGTGCATTGATGAAAAAGCTTTTGCTTTAGGAAAAATCGCTGTACGCTGCGAAAATAAATTGTAGTGTGTTTAGTGATATTTTGAGTTGAATATTTTGCTGTGCAATGAGTAATTTTGATGGGAATTCGGAATCTTATTGCGTAGAAAAAGGATATTTTTTGATTTACGTTTAAAGACTACCCGATTATAAAGAGATATACTCTCCTACAGTGAGATATGACACAGTACGGGTTTTATTTTCAGAAGCAGCGCAACATAATTTGAATATTGTTCAGTTTGATGTCAAAACTGCATTCTTATATGGTGACATCAAAGAAGACATATATATATATCACCGCCTGAAGGTTTGGATGCTAATTCAAATATGGTATGTAAACTCAATCGTTCTGTTTATGGCCTTAAATAAGCACCACGGTGTTGGAACCAAAAGTTTGACACCTCACTGAAGAAATTTGGTTTCAACAATAGTCATGCAGATAGGTGTTTGTGTGTTGGAAATATAGACAACAACAAAGTTTATTTATTACTGTATATTAATGATGGGCTTCTACTTTCTAAGTCAAAGGATTCATTAAGTATTCAGTAATGCATGAATTAAAGCAAAATTTCGAAATAAAACAGTGTGATCCAAAGAACTTTGCAGGATTACAAATTGATAAAACTGAAGGATATATCTTTATACATCAGTAAAAATATATTGAGAGGCTAATGTATAAATATAACATGCAGGATGTTAACTGCAATAATATTCCAGTAGACCCACACAACACTTAGATACAGTGCTCTTTTCCAATGAAAAGAGCACTGTATCTGTAGACAAAAATATTCCATACCGAGAGGCAGTTGGATCACTTTTGTATCTGGCTGTGGTAAGCAGACCTGACATCATGTATGGAGTTAGTCTTGTTAGTAGATATCTCAATTGTTTTGATCACACTCACTGGAACGTAGTCAAGAGAATAATGAAATATTTAAAAGAAACCAAAGACTATGGCCTTTGTTATACATCATCTCAGCAAAATAAAATTGAAGCTTATATTGATGCAGATTTTGCTAAAGACACTGCCACTCGAAAGTCATTAACTGGGTATGTGTTTATTAAAAATGGAGCTGCCATAACATGGGCAACACAACGTCAGAAAAGTGTTGCTTTATCACCACAGAGGCAGAATTTATGACTGCTTGTTCTGCGACAAAAGAAGCTTTGTGGTTAAAGAGAATGTTACTAGATATATATGCTTAAATATTGACAATCAAAGTGTTTAATTAAAAATGTGGACTATCACAAACGTTGTAAGCACATTGAAGTTAAGTAACTATAATTTCATGAAAGAAAAGTATAATGAAAAAGAAATAAATTTAAATTATGTTTGTACCAAAGAACAATAATTATGCTGATATATTTACTAAAGCTCTGCCTAGATAAATGATAAATGATTTTATTTCTGTAAGTTGGTTTATACAAACACTTTTACATGTCGAACATATTTTTTAAAACTAGATGAGGTCGGCGTTTCCTATCTGACTACTCTGAGAAGAAAGGCCGAAACAAACTCAGAGGTCACAGTCTCTTTTAAAGTCCAGACAAAATATTGGTTAGATCATGTGAAGACCATGTAGACTGATGTCTGAAATGGTCTTTTGAGGAAAGAACCAGCCAGATTGAGTGGACCTGTCCAGTCAGTGCACGCATTTGTCAATAACCGAGCAGCTCAACTCAGAATTTAAGGAGCTCAACGATTCGACGAACAATACCAAAGAAAGGACATTCGGGTAGGCCGCATAAACTACTCAAACTGCCAGACCATGATTAAAAACTAAGATAAATTTAAATTAAAATAAAAAAGAATGATCCACATAGTCTTCACACTCACAATAAATAATATAAAATAATATAATACTTTAAAATGTAAATATTCTTGTCATTGCAAGAAAACCAAAAAAACAACAACAAAATTCACGGTGCAAAATATAATAAAAAAAAACAAAATTAATTGGAGCAGCTCAATCCTTTTTGTCTTCAAGGTAATCTTTAGTTGTATAAAACGCTTTCTGGCACAACTTAGTTTAATAAAAGATTTGAATTTATTAAGACTTAGATGTTGTACGTGGCTTGGAAGCTTATTATAAAAGCGTACACATTGACATCTAAACGAGCCACCTATTTTCTTGAGCCTTGTTGTAGGTACTACAAATTTGTGTTTATTCCTAGTATTTATGTTATGGATATCACTGTATTTTTTTAACAATTTTATATTTTTATGGGCATATAAAAGATTTTCATAAATATACTGAGAAGGCACAGTCATTACATTAATCTCCTTAAATTTCTCTCTGAGAGAGTGTCTTGGGCTTAATTTATAAATTGACCGAACAGCTCTTTTCTGCAAAACAAAGATAGTCTGGATGTCGGCGGCATTTCCCCACAACAGAATACCGTACGACATTACACTATGAAAATAGCTAAAGTATACTAAACGGGCTGTCTCTATGTCAGTTAAATTACGAATTTTTCTAACAGTATATGCTGTGGAGCTTAGCTTCTTTGACAATTTATCTATATGTGGGCCCCACTGAAGCTTAGCATCCAAAGTTAAGCCTAAGAATACTGTGCTATTTTCAGGATTCAATTCTTCGCCCTTTATCAACACATCGGTTTTCACCTGCCTAACGTGAGGTAGGGTAAACTTAATGCATTTGGTTTTTTTTTCATTAAGAAGTAAATTATTAACATTGAACCAGTGAACTACTTTTGAGATCGCGCTATTTACATCGTCAGTAACCAGCTGCTGACGTTTAAGTTTAAACAAAAGTGAAGTATCATCCGCAAACAACACTATATCATGGTTATCCTTTATGAGGTAAGGCAAGTCATTAATATAAATAAGAAACAAGAAAGGACCAAGAATCGAGCCCTGTGGGACTCCCATTGTTACCATAGATCCAGGAGATCTTTTTCCATTAACGTCAACGGTCTGACTCCTATTACTCAAATATGAAGTAAGAAGATCCAGAGCGCTGTTCCTGATCCCGTAGTGGCGGAGTTTCCTGATTAGCGTTTCATGAAAAACACAATCAAATGCCTTGGACAAATCACAAAAGATTTCCAAGGCATCGCACTTATCTTCCCATGCATTATAAATATGTCCTAAAAGTTCAACACCGGCATCAGTAGTTGAACGACCCCTTGTAAAACCGAACTGTTTGGTATGTAATAATTTATGTTTATTAAAAAATCTTTGCAATTGCTCTAAAATTATTAAAGATAATAGCTAAACTAGGTGCGACAATGTCAATAATAGACTTAGCAACTTCTACAGAATGACCCCACAGATCTGCAGTCTTTTTAACATTTAAAGTATGAAAGGTTTTAATTATGTCTTTACAAGTAATATGTTCAAAAAGAAATTCCGAATCGCAAACGTTAACATTTTCTTTTAGCAAAGACTCAGCAACAGAAGGTGATGAGTTTCAGTAGGTATCTTAGGAGTAAATTGGTATTAAGATACTAGAGCTAAAATAATTTATTAATACTGTATCAAACTTGCTATTAATATTGGTCAGAGTTTGCTAACTTAGTTGTGTTTTAAGTTTTGATTTTTGAGTTCAGACTGTTGTTTATGTTCTAAAATATGTATGTATTTAAGTCAAAGGGTTCAAATTTGGTGAGACTGTTGGATTTAGTAAATTGAACCCTAGTTCACCGACTAATATTGTAATTTAGTACATCTCTAGTTTATAAGTATATTATATGTGGCCAGTTACTTGTCCTCTCGTTTTTTTTTTTTGATATTGGCGATTGATAAAATTCTTTCTTCAAAAATAAAACTACGTTTTGTAAAACAACATTTTTCGTTTAATTCAACACATCTAGTGTGACAAACGCCTTATATAAAATATGTTTGCCGACGATTTGTAGACAGAACATAACATCACACCAGTATTTCGCGAAGGGTTATGCAGAGGTGCACTTATAGAAAATCCCAATTCACCAGTTATGTTTAACTCCCTGCTTATTGTCATCAACTGGGCACAATTCCAGACTTCGGGCTGCTACTCAGAAATTCCATATGGAAAACCCAATAACACTTTGCCTACCCAGGAATTGAACTTGACTGCATGCTCAGTAAAGTGGGAAATGAGTATATAAGAGGAAGTTTGAAAGTGGCGCCAGTGACAGAAAAGTTGAAAGAAAACCGTTTGTCCTGGGTATGGTCATTTGATGACTTACTTTGACTTAATGTCCTATAACTACTAGATGGGGCAGAGGGCGTCCACAGATGTCCTCCATCGCAATCGATCTTGAGCTTCACGCTTCACCTAGCTCAATGTCATTCCGATGCTTGTCGCTTCTGCCAACACGGTGCGACGCCAGGTTTGACGGGGACGGCCACGCTTTCTTTTCCCTTGGGGATTGCAGTCCAAAGCTTGCTTGGGTATGTGATCGGGACCCCTTCGGAGTGTGTGGCCAATCCATCTCCACTTGCAACGCTTGATTTGGCGGTCGATCGGGCTCTCGTGGCATTTCTCCAACAGCTCTACGTTGGAGATGGTCTCGGGTCAGTAAATGCCGAGAGTGCGACGGAGACAGCGGTTGACGAAGACTTGTATTTGGCGCGAGATGTCCTTTGTGATGTCCGTGCTGCTCACGGATTTGACATTGGGCCCGAAGATTTTGAGTTTAATCCTTCGGGTCCGGGTCGGTTTCCGCGATTGCCAATCAGTTCTCAGCTGCGCGAAGGTAGCTCGGGCTTTAGCGATCCGAGAAGCGAAGTCCTCTTCACTTCCCCCAGTCTCTGACACGACAGTCCCAAGGTATGTATATTTGTGGACACGTTCCACTGCATCTGTGCCAATCAGCAACGGCGAGTGGTTCTTCACACCAGTTCTCATTTCCTGGATCTTCCGTAGGTTTATTTGGAGCCCCGTTTTTGCCGCCTGAACGATCTATGTCAGGCGTAGATCGTTCAGCTTTGTTTGCATATCTGCGTGAGTATGACTGGCATAGGTCATCGGCGTAATCCAAGTCTTCCAAGACGTTGGATAATTCCCACTCTATGCCGCGGCGCCTCTTATCATAGATGCGAAGCATAATTCCGTCAAGAACGACTAGGAAGAGGAGCGGCGACAGGAGGCAGACTTGGCGGTCACCGTCATCCGATATGAGGCCACCTAACAGCACCACACTGATAACCTTACAGAATTAATTCTTGTAAAATAGTCCGTCTGTTGCAGAGTAAATACTCTGCAACAGACGGACTATTTTAAAGAAGTCTATAAAAGTTAGATACATCTCCCTCTGCCATTCTAATGCATTTTCCAGTATGATACGGAGAGTGTTGATCTAGTCCGTACCGGAGCGGTTCGAGCGGAAACCAGCCTGCTTATTGCGAAGACGAGGGTTCACGGCCTTCAACAGTATAACCAGGATGATTTTGCAAAAAACCTTAGAGGGAATCGAGATCAACGTTATACCTCTCCAGTTATCGCACTGGCTAAGATTACCTTTCTTCTCTGGGTCACAAAGGACACAAGGTCACAAAGGAGGTCTGGAACAAAGGTCTAAAAGACCTTTGTTCCATTCGTCTGGGAGATCTTCGGTGATCCAGATTTTTTCAATGAGCGGCGTCAGGACGTCGACGGCGGTGGGTAAGGGCTGCTTTGCCTGTCTTCAAAGAGCGGACTGCCTCCGCAATTAAAGAGGCTGCCGGTGGTTGTGTGTTAAAGTCAAGAAGCCGGGATTTTGGGAAGCCCTCGTCAAAATGCTGTCGTAGTAGCTGCCCTTCTGACGTCACAATGAGCTGACCATCTTTGGACTTCAGCGGCTTCTTCTTCGACTTGCTGTTACCTGCCAAGGTTTTGGTAGCTTTGCACAACTCTTTCAAGTTACCGGAGTTTTCAGCTTGTTGAGTACGATCAGCAATACCATCAGCCCACCGTTTCCTATCTCTGCGGGTACTGCTATAGATTTCCTTGCGTTTCTGACGGTATTGCGTGTTAAGGACTGCTCGCATGACGACGTTATGGGTCTCAAGCAGTCTCAGATGAAGATTCCTTCTATCTTCGATCAGGCTCCGGTGACATCAAGTCCTCCCGAGAATGAGTCGATTTGTGCCCTAGAACGACGGAGCTGGTCTCTGTATATGTACCACTTTATTGCGGTTCCACTCCTCGTCTAATGAGTCCATAGCGGCATCAAGTACAGAAAAGCGTAATTTCAGCTGGAAAGTTTTACGCGTGTCTGAGTCATGCAGTTTGCTCACCTCGAACCTTCTTCCAATCTTGCCACGTCCTCGAGCCGCACGGGCTACTGCAATCTTGAGCCGGACATCAGCACCTACCCGCGTGACAGGGGACAGGACGGGATGGAAGAAGAAAACATTTTGCGCTGACCCCAAGTTACATTGGATAGGGGCAGGAAGATGATGATGCTTAGCAGTATTATTTGCAAGAACAAGACAATGGAAGCAGTCCTTGAATTTGTAGATACGGCTTTATCAGTAAGTCAGATTTCAGAGCAAAAAATACGCCATGGGTAGTCCCTTGGTGACTTTCAAGACGAATTCTTAAAACTTGGCAACCATTTTAAAAGTACTACTAATTAAACTGGGCGCCGAAAGCCGGGTCAAAATTTTAAACCACAAATTTTAAAGTCGCTTAGCGAACTATGCTATTAATTTCTTTAAACGAAACATTAGCAACAAAATGTTCTGAAAAGAGCCGGAATGACCAACATAGCTTTTAGAATCACTAGTTTTACCAGTTCACTGGCTAAGGGCCGGGACAGATCACCACGGCGCGGCACCGTCACCGTGCAACGGCGCGGCACCGCCACCGTGAAACGGCACGCGGCTAATGACTGATATTGCAATTAAATATGGAATGTGTTGCAAATGTTAGCTTGTAGGTAAATAATCACGCTCCGGCCAGCACAGATCCAGGTCCAAAACCTCGAGAGCTTTCAGCTCGAACTCCAGAATCGTTTCGAGTGTCTAGGGAGCTCCGTGGATGAATACAGCAACGGGATCGTGGAAGCTGTCCATACGGTCGGGTCTAAGGTTTTCAAGACCCGTCGTACAGATAGAAACAAAAGGCGTGAGATGATCCTGCAGTCTTCAGATGAGGCGTGCAAATACCGGCAGCTCAAAAGACAGATCTCTAAATGTTCTGAAAAGAGCCGGAATGACCAACATAGCTTTTAGAATCACTAGTTTTACGAGTTCACTGGCTACGGCACTGGCACTGGCACGGTGCCGCGCCGTTGCACGGTGATTGCTCCAGGCCGTGGAGATGTGTCCGCGCCGTAAGTTTGTCGTTGGACTAGCTAGCCAATGTGAAACTGTGCCCTTGGCTTCGCTCGGATTGACTTTAATAGCCTATGTAGATACAATAACCGAGTCAGATAACAATGCTACGTACTGGGCGGACCAAATATAAGTCGTCAAAAAGGATTAGGCGTTCTCTAGTTGTAAGCGCAATAGTAGAAATAAATAAACTTAAGCTTTAAGCTCGCCTTTGTACATAGTTATCCTTTAGTATTTGTGTAAGTATGTGTGTATTGTGTACAAAAAAGAATATGAATAAGAAATAAACTTTTCGGTGCGATTAATTATAAACAAACTACCACCTAGGTGGACACACCAACTAACTGAATAATATCTGTATATTAGTCTGTATGTTAGTGCGCCACAACACCTCTGTGGCCTGTGCCACAGAGGTGTTGTGGCGCAACTTGAGAGCAATGTCCAATTAAACTTCAAGTTGCTTGTTATACAAGGTGCAATAAGCAAGGTTCATACCTATTGAGATCTAGAATTTGAAACTTAGTTATCTAATAATATCTGAGCAACTTCTATAACTTCTGCACTCTCTTTAGAATCTGGAATTTGTAAGGGTCGGTACGGCAAAAAGAAAGAGCCATATAACCATCGTTTTGCCCTTCAAGTAATCCAACTGAAACCCCTACGGAACTCACTTTAATTTATAGCGAGTTCTTAAAGTATAAAGAGCAAGGTCATATTGGTATAAACGCGAGGCAAGTTGTTCGGTTCGCTCCTTTAGGGTGACACGCTCCATAGCTTCGGCATAGAAACTATAAGTACCTAGTAAGAATTTTTCACCGTCAGTGGTATCAAAAGGTTCATCGACTTCTTTTACGAAAGTTTATTAAAATCTGGCGAAGAAACGCCGTAGCATTTTAGTTTCACGATTCATTGATCTACAAAGCCAAATTAATCAGCAAAGGATTTTTTTTTAAGCACTTTTAAATATTGATACTAATCACATCTGTGGAGTTTCGCTAGTCTAATTTTAGTATTTGTTGTTATAGCGGCAACAGAAATACATCATCTGTGAAAATTCCAACTGTCTAGCTATCATGGTTCATGAGATACAGCCTGGTGACAGACTGAGAGATGGATCGGTGAGTCTTAGTAATAGGGTCCCGTATTCACCCTTTGGGTACGGAACCCTAAAAAAATCTTATTTATATTGAAGTCTCAAGCCCACAAGTACTCGTGGATGCAAGCCTGTTGCTATTAACTGACCAAACAATTCAGAAATAAAATAATACCGGGGCTGGAATCATGAGTACTTGTGTGTAGACTACCAGAACAACAGAAACATAAAGAAAAAAAGTATATCCGGGGATGGCATCGTGTGTGGAGAAGACTCTCAAACTACCAGGAAATCAGATTCATGAAGAAGTAGAAAATCACAAAATCTATATTAACCAGAGCGAAGCCAAGGCGGGCAGCTAGTTATTAGATACATTGCGATGATTGAGTTATCGAAGCTCAAAAAAACAAAGAATCTGCAGAAGCAAATCGTTCCGTGCATATCGAATACGTAATAATAACTACGTAAACAAAAGAGTTTCAGAAACTCGATAGCAACTAGTATCTAGCTGCAATCGAATCCCGAGTGGTTCTAACTCTTAACGATGCCCATCAGTCCGCATTACTCTGTTAAAGAGATAACCATCCTCCTGCAGACTTAAGTAACTGGATTCTCTGAGCTCATGTTTGTGTTATCATCTGACACTGAATCAATTTTGACGTGGGCTGTCCACAAATTCGATGCAGGAGTCTCGCAAAATCCTGCCTCGAAATTGTGACTCTACTCAAAAGACCACTACTCGTATTTCATAAGGTCGAAACGTCCAAACCCTATTACAAATGAATACTATTATAATCCATTACCCTTATTTGACAGCTACAACTTGGGATAATGAGGGAAATGAAATATAGCCGGCGAAACTTGTGAAATACACTCGACTATGTTACTGTTAAACAGTGACATGAAACTACTTTCACGGATTGTTGCCACTTTTACTCTAGGAATGTCTGACATTCCCAGAAATACATTTATCAAGTGCCTACACAACAATTCGTAGAAAAAGTTTCAAGATGATTACTTTTGCGAGAATCCGAAAAGCTATACAGACAGACCCACGCCAACTCGAATTCCTGATTCGTCATGCTCTGTGAGCACGAATACGCCGATTTTAGAGAGAGCCTGCATCCCGACCATGTTAATTTAACTTGCATGCTCTTTCTGACATCCTGGTAGCGTGGGGATCACACGAGTTACTTATTACCGGCACGCCTTTAGGTTTACTTTGAATTCGCCATAGTTGAGGCGAATATGTTACTTATTTTATTTTCCGGAACTCGAAATGGTAGCAAGGTAGCCTTTCTGACTAGAAAATTCACATCACCGCGTGATACTTAATATTCTATGCTTCGTTACTTTGTTGTTAATATAACCAGCACAGAGACACGGTAAACGTGATATTTAAAACTCCATTAAGAATGGCTAGCGCAGCTGAAGCGATTAAAGCCCAGCCGTACGTACACTCCGCCTCCTCCCAGTCTAAATTATGGACCTTTTGAATACGCCATAGCCGAGTCAACCGAGCTCACTTACCTGGATATATTTGCTCTATCGCTAATCAAAATGCTGGTAGGAAATGGTGTGACTTTTCTAAGAAGTTGGAAAGCTATATAAATAATATGTACTTAGTTACCCAGATAAACTATTATTTTTGCTTTAGTCTGTTAGTTGTTAAGTACAAAAGTTGAGCATAGCTCATCAAGTAACGGGGACGATTTACTTTTGGCAACTCCAATCATTATAGATTCCAAGTTTGTCCGAGCGGTATCTTGTTATCAATCATAAATGTTGTTCCATAAAATTTAATATCGTTACAAACATAATGTTCCAACAAAATGGTTTGTGTTCATACCTATACTGTATACATGTAAACATTGTATATACTGTATACAACGTTTATTTATTTAACGTTGCTTAACTATACGTAGATACATTATGTTGGTAAAATGCTTGTTTTTGCTAAATCTCGTTCGGTCTAGCAAAGCCATTGTGATAGGAAGTTTTCATTAGATGCAATTTATTTTTAGTATTGTCAGACAAAACTGGCAGAAAATAAAACAAGAAATAACTTGGCGACGTATGTCTTAGTAATTACCTCGCAAGTCTCGTTCCAACATTTTGTTTTGTGCTCATGAGAGTGTCGGCGTGAAACTGTTCTCTGTTTAGCTGTCTTTTCACCAAATGTTTCGGAATTTATTCCAATTAAATTTAATCTAAACAGAAAGCGTCTATTTTAAAAAATTTATTCATCTAAGGTTTTTTTTACTAATTTCGGTTACATAAGTTCTGATTAAATTGAGAGAAACTTGAAAGATCAGTTCATGTAAATTATGTTCCATTTCTGAATATGTCTATAAATAGTATCTTCGAGTAGTCGCCATATCTGAATTATGAAAAGACCCTGAAGTAAACTAAGACCCAGGCCAAATGTCATTTACCAAGAAGAGTCAGAATTCGGAGTTTCCGGCATTAAGGTTGGTCTATTTTAGATGAAAAGGATACGACCTTTGCCGATCACAGGCTGTGTAAGGATGTGACCATTCTCGATAATTGAGGAAGCAGCGCAATGTTACACGTCCTGTCATTTCGTGTATGCCTGGTAGACATAGCCGGTCATGTATTAATAATTGAGTAGCCACATCTTATTAATGTTGAGAATGACGAAATATAAAAGATAATAAGGTAGTTGTATTTGTATCCATAATATGTCGTTATTTTATGGGATAATAATAAACGTAACTGTGAACGGAAAACTGTTCATAGTTACCTACTAATATCACAAGTATTAAAGACACACTTATCATCACGCCTGTGTGAAAGGTTAGGCAGAGTTAGTACCTCATTTCGTCACCCCATGTAATAGAGGGCAAGGCCTTCAACCAGAAACCTGCTGTGAAATGTAAGATGGATAAACCCAATCACACTTTAAAATTCAATAATCCATACTAATATTATAAATTCGAAAGTAACTCTGTCTGTCTGTTACCTTTTTACGCCTTAATAGGGTATGGTAGGATGGTAGGGTAGGGTATGTAGGGTAAGGATGGGTCGGTAGGTTGGTAGGTAGGTAAGTTAGGTGGATAGTTAGGTAGGGTAGATAGGATAGAGAGGTAGGGTAGTTAGGATAGAGAGGTAGGTAGGGCCAGGTAGGTAGTATAGGTAAGGTAGGGTAGGGACCTACCTAGGTAGCCAGTTGACGGGAGCAAAGCCGCGGGGGACAGCTAGTTTGAAATATTTATATGAATAAAATCAATCTAATTCGTCATTTATAATATTGAAACGTGAGAGTAATGATTAATGAATATGCCACGTGACTCCAATACAATGGTACTTAATTTTAAAGCAACTATAGAGAAATATAACAGATCTAAAGTAAAAAAAAATCAAACTCTATACTTTTTTTTTGTTTTCGATCTAATAATAACCACTGTGTAATACCTAAAATAACTCAATTCGATTGATTATTTTCATAAAACCCGATGTAACTACGTCAAAAAAGTAATTTACCCTTCGCTAGCCTTGTTTAGTTCTAAAAATAAAAGGATGTAACGTTATAAAGAGCTGTAGTTACCGTCAGCGAGAATGATTCTTTATCAACTTAAGATTGCATGTCATTTGCAGGTTTTACAGCGTCAAGAGACTCTCGACAAAGTGTTATTCTAAAAGTGATGACGATGGTCTAAATGCCAAAATGATCACGTGGCATTTCAATAGCTCTTGACATTCTACATTTTTTTACATTTTAACCCACGACTGTAAAAGAGGGTTGTTATAAGTTTGCTTTGTGTATATGTGTATCTGGCATCATATCTCCTAAACGGATGAACCGATTTTGATTACGTATTCTTTGTTTGAAAGACGACTTTATCGAGAGTGTTTTTAGATATGTTTGATGAAAATCGATTCAGACGTTTACAACTTATGTGCGTTTTACTGTTTGAATCGGGGTGTTTTCGCAATATATATAATGTCATAATTACGTGTTCAATAGATTGTCGATCGAAGAGTGTCTACCATCTACTAGATAAATTATGTAGCATGAAATAAAAATAAGTCGGACGTTTATTAAATTTTACTTGTTCCATTCACTACCGCGACGCTTTCTTGATAGAGTGTCACTTGTCTAAAGCCTCGACTGGTCTGTTTTTGTGACAGTTATTTTTTTAATTTAAACTAGTCTCTGCCAGCGGCTTCGCCCGCGTGAATGTCAAGTTAATACTACAATGGGATAATTCCCGAGGGACCAAATTCCCGGGATAAAAAGCCTATGTGCTTTGCTTCACTATAATCTGTATATTTGCCAAATTTCATCCAGATCCGTCCAGCTGTTTGAGCGTGAAGAAGTAGAAGCCTTTATAATATTAGTGTGATGTGATTATTATTAACTAGGAATTTCTATCAAAACTGGTAAACAGTAATTTTTATAAATATGAAAACATTATCAGAGCAATTCCGGGTATAAAACTTTAATTTTCCCGTTCATAAAGGGAACTTTTGAAGCGATAATCTTATTCATCTCTAAGTTTATCCACAGTCTGTTTTTACTCCATCAGTTTTGCTACGCGGCCTACGGCGTAGGCGGGCCTTCGTAGTGTAGTCATAGTTCGTAGCCACCAAAATAAAACAAAATAATTTCGCCTGGTTTTTCCTTAATCTTGGCAAGATGAAGGTACCACGGGCAAAAGCAAAATACATTATATTAATTCAAATAAATTGCTTCCTCTTCGCAACACCACTCAAGATATTCGTTGCGGTACTTGCACGGTAATTAAGAACAACACTAGCTTGGAGGTTTCACAAGGGATATATGTCAATGTGACTTATTCCAGTGGTTTCAGTGGTGGTGGACTATTTTATTATTTAACAGCACTTCAATGTGAGACTGTCTGTGGTGAATTTAGTACGAGATCCTACCGTTAAAATCTGCAGGTATAATGTTTTTGATAAAACTTAATTGAATGATACTTGATAGTTAGTGGAACAGATTACTGTAGGGTTTCCTGGCAATATATAGCCGTAATAAGATTTTGTTTTAACTTTTCCTTACTAGGTATTACTAGGATTTTTTCTGTATCGTGGGTGCGTTTGCAACATCATGTAATCTGGTAAGCATATTAATAAAAGCCCTGTCGGTTGTGCAAAAGAGGCCTTAATGCCCCTGAAATCATCATCATAATGAATATTATAACGTATTAATTCATAGGAAGATTTCAATTAGCGATGCGCATTGCACGTTTATTAATAATATGTTATCGCATGTGTTAACGACACGTGTAGATTCATATTTATGGAACAATGTGAATTAAAATATTTCGGTGATTACAAATGGGACATTTTTGTGCCTTTTTAGTTTATTTGTAGGACAGTATTGACGCTGCATTGATATTGATGGCAGCCTCGGCGCTAGCTCGCCTGAATAGCTTGCATTTTTCCCGGTCGAAAGGCCCCTTGGGACGCAAGCATTGTCACACGAAACGTGAAGCTGGTACCTTCAGTAACAGTCACAAAAAACGAAATTATAAAGGAACTTTTTGTAACAAACATTCATGTTTTAACGAGATAGATTAGATAGGATAGATTCATCCCAGTTGTGATTTAAACAATGGTAGCTGGGACTCTCGACAATTATGTTGCTAAAATTATTCACTTATTTTCTCACATAATATGCAAACTTTTCATTAATATCTAAAGCTATTTGTGTTATTCTCAGCACGTGGCTATTAAACTATTTACACTTTTTGCCTTCGTTAGTAAAACCCTGTAGTAATCTATAGTTCACGCAGGGGAATCATTTGTCAATCGAGTGCACTGTTACATTACCCGTGTTTGAATTAGCGGGAAGCGACAACCGTGAGTAATGATATTACTAGGTTAAAGAGGAGCTTGAAGCGTGAGTAATTTAGTCAAAAGGTGTTAGTTTAATAATGGTTGAGTTAATTGATTGCAGTTAACAATTATTATCAACAAGCTTCTGCCAGCAGCTTCGCCCGCGTGAAAAGTTTTTATTTTCCCAAGGGAACTTTCTACCGGGAGAAAATGTAGCCAATGTACTATTCCAGGCTATAATCTATCTCTGTGCCAAAGTTCATCTAGATCCGCTCAGCCGTTCTGGTGTGATTGAATAACAAATATAGGTATATCCATACAAACTTTCGCATTTATAATATTATAGTAAGAAGTAAGATTTTAGTTCATGTTTGCAAGCGAGTAAGTGTAAGCATCGTATCTCAGTTAGATTTCTGATAAGTAAAAAATTGCTGAATTAAACCGACCAAATCATAACATCTACTGTACATGTTGCCTACTGTATATTACACTTTCTAATTTATTTATATTACAGATGCTCTCCTTATTATTAAAAAATATTCTCAGTAAATCATAGTAATTACTTAATTTTTTTCTTTTGCCAAAGGTTGTCAAGTTTACTTAATTAAATAGTTGAGTAGCGTTATTCAATACTAAATGTTTACAAAATTGTGCTCAGTGATGTAAATTATTGATGAAGTTGTCGCTCAAATTAACACTTCCAACTGCTCATAGTTTATCTCACCCAAATCAGGATATTTCACAGTGATTAGCGCTACTTCCGTCAATGGGAATTCATTTTGAAAACCAATGACAATGATATGGTTGAAAGGTTACGTAAGTAGGTACTAGTGATGTAACGATTGTCTTTTTTTTGTCAACATTGCGAATGCATATATCTACTACCGACATTCGCGGATGCGAATACGAATACGAATGTTCAGTTTTTGTTCAAATTTGGCGCCAATTGTCTATGGCTTGGTGGTAGTCTCGAGGTACCTTCCGTTTGTATTTTGTTCCGAAAATTGCCGAGTTGATTCGAACTCATTCGAAGTGTCATTCCACTCCACTGGTCTTTTCGTAAACAAAACAAGTGAATTGTGAGGTTAGAGTGTGAATAGTTATTTATTCACATGAGTAAGTCAACTTTTAGTGACATATGGACTTATTTTACACTTTGCGATGCTGAACGAGCTAAATCCAAGCTGTGTAACAATGAATATTCAAGAAAAGGAAGAACTGATAATGTGCTTACGAGTTAAGTTACTTTCCCTTGCATTAAAAACCTAAGAAATGAATGGATTTTGATTTTATTAACCTACTATTATCTTCAAATTGTTCTATATTTTTTTCTGATAAGCGTATTCGCAAAACATTCGCAGAAATATTGCGATTGCGAATGCGAATATTCGTAGGTACGTACGAATGTGCTCGAACTCGCTTTTTCAACAAATGTTAACTATTAGTTCGTTCTGGTTTAATTAAAATAGCCGATAACTTGGCAAATACAGGATGCGGGCGGGTCGGGGGAATTCATAGTGTACCTAATTGGTCATTGCTAAAGCGCTTATATAACCCTCGGATTGAGGTGAGGCGTAATATATCAAATTAATACGGTTTGACACCAACATTCCGGAACACCGCTATTCCTGGTAACAGTGGACAAACTGATAAACATATTACGGGAAAATAAACATACAAAACATCACAGTATTATCAGTTTTCCCCCTAGCATAGCGTTAGTTATGATAAATAATAATAAATTATAACTAAGTTACTAAAACAATAATAACAACAACAATACATACACATACAAAAATCAATAAATAATTACTTCAGTAAAAATAACGAAGCAATATCCAAAATACTGTGTATAGTATGCCCACATTTCGCTTCTTGTATTGAAGGAAGATCCATTTAAGAAACCACACTGGAGACTTCGAATTTCTACAGTATATTAAGAAATTCGTAATGTAAAAACCACATTTATGTTTTCCCTATCCCAGGACCGAAATTATAAGAAATAATAATAGACTTTTATACAAAATTTTAGTTATTATAAAGAGATAAAATTGTTTGTTTACTTTTGTAAAAGGTTCAGCTCTGGCAGTACTGATCCTATTACTACAAAAAAATCTATAAAACCAATTGCTTCGTTCAGTATTTCCCACCGAATTTCTTGAGCGATGATGTTACCACTAATAGTGCTACGACGGTACGTCAGACTACGCAGGAACTACTTGCTATATGCTACGACCTTACGCCAGACTATGTAGGAACTACTTGCGACCGGGGCACTCGTCACAGTTGCGCCCATTCGTAATTTGGGAATATCCTAAACTACGAAGGCACCAAAAGTATTCCTCGAAGCGCAGCTACGATTAAACATAGAGAAGAGCATGAAGGATTGGTAATAAATGATATCGACAGACGTTTTCAAATTCAACTGTCCTAATTGTTTATTTATGAAAACTACCAAGAAACCAAAAATGAACTGGAACTAGGCACCTAGTTCAAGTTCATTTTTGGTTTTTTGGTAGTTTTCAACAAATATAGATGTTTCATCAATCAATGATAATTCTATTTAGTCCGGCAGTGAGATTATCAAATAATATTGGACACGTATTTTTTGCTTTACCTAAGCCATAAAAATTTACAAAGTTAAAGCGCATCAAATTTCAGGAGTGGGGGCTTCTGACGTCACTAAGGCATTATAAAGTGTGCTAGCGGCGTGACGTTTCACGATATTTCAACACATTATATCGTCGTCACTTTATATTTACGAGTCAAAATAAAATATGTGTCCAATATTTTTTATTAATCTACCTGACGGTAAAAGTTTAGAAATGAAATAAAAATATAAGTTCTTTTTTTATTTACCATTTGGGCCCAATACAAAAATATCTTATCTTTGTGTGTTAGTTGAATATATATTATTTTACATTTTCTAAGCTATGGCCATAAAAATAACATTAACTTTTTTTTTCCGCCACCGCCACCGTCGAGGCCGGAGGTCGTTCGCTAAGTGCTCCGTACAAATTGTTTTTAAATATTAGAAATGTCCTCCAAATCGTTGGAATCGACAATCTGCGAATTAACTAAAACTGTGCAGTCACTGGGAAGTCGAATTGTGTCACTAGAAAAGGTCGTGTTGGACCAAAATCAACTTATTAAAAAACTTATTGGTGTAAGTGATGATTTGGCGCAAAAAACGCAAGTCCGTGTGAATGTGGGTAGCAGCGCTGTCAACACCGGACAGCCAACGCAACGTCCAATGCGCGATGCCCGTGTTCGAGCTGAGACGGCGCTCTCCATCAACGCTAGAAAGACGAAGGGAGCGCGTAACATATCGCCTGTCGTTCGCACGGGTCTCGAGCCGAGCGCGTCATCGAGTCTCAGCGAGCCCCCTACTCCAACTCAGCCGCTGCCGTCAGAAACGCCACAACTCGAGTCCGTAAACACAACGGTGATTCATGCGCATGACAACAACAACGACTTGAACTGGGTTGAAGTCAAACGTAGAACGCGTCGTTCGCCTGATAACATGACTCGAGGAACTGCTCCTGCGGGGTCGACTGTATGTGCATTGGCTGCGGCGGAGAGGAAATCGTATCTGCACTTATACTACGTCCAGACTGGTACCACCGCTGACCAAGTGGTTGCTCACCTGCGAAATATATGTGTTGACGATAAATGTTCAGCCGAGGTTTTAAAATCGCGGGGAGATTACGCGTCATTTAAATTGACAGTGCCATCAAAAAACGTCGAGAACTATCTGAAACCCGAACACTGGGCAGAAGATGTCCACATCAAACCATGGAGAAGTGGATTTCGTAAGCCACAGTAGTGAAAAGGTTAATAAACGTTGTAAAACATATGTGTTATTTTACCAGAATGTCCGTGGTTTACGATCAAAGCTTGTTAGTTGTAAGAAGGCTATATTAGTTGAATCTGCTGACTTATTTGCATTTACGGAGACATTTTTGACGCCGTTTGTGATGCCGAACTGTTTCCCCCGGGATATACAGTATTGCGTCAGGACCGGGTCGGCGATGTAGGATGGGGTGGAGTACTACTCGCGGTCCGGGACCAGTATAAAGTACAGCAGGTTTTTGATATTGAAGGCTACTCGAGAGATATCGAGATGGTAATTGGTACCGTTACACTAAAAAACACTAAAATTATTTGTTGTGTTGTTTACATACCCCCAAGTTCGAGTGATAGTAAATATATTAATACCTTCATTGTGTTAGAGAATGTTGTCGCAAAATTTGATAAATTAGATGTTTTAATTTTAGGAGATTTTAATTTAAATTCGTGTAGTGAAAATGTAAGTATGCACTATAATTACTTGTTATCTTTTTGTAAACTAAAACAACACAATACTGTTACAAATAGGTTTGGCAAAATGTTAGACCTGGTGCTGAGCAGTTTGGACGTTGAGTCTATTGACGTGAGTGGTGAGGTGGAACCTGTTGTGCCGGTTGATGCCTATCACCCGCCCTTATCAGTGAGTGTGCGGGGTGAGTGTGCGGTGCGGTCGCGGGGTCGCAAGGCGCGCGCGTCTCGTTATTCGGTTTGTGTCGACGATAATATCCAAACGGAATGGAACTTCCGAAAAGTTGATTTCCAAGCTTTATATGCAGAGTTATATTCACATAAATGGGACGATATACTTTTAGTTACTGACGTTGACGAAGCTGTTACTGTGCTTTATAATAGGTTGCACGAAATTTTTGATAAACTTGTGGCAAAAAAATCTAAAACTATTCGAAATCCAAAATACCAATACCCGACGTGGTTTACTCCGGTCATTATTAAATCCTTAAAAGATAAATACTTTCATTTGAAAAAATTTAAGCAGTTCCACTTAGAATTTAATAAAGAATTATTTAAGTACTATAGACAGCGAGCTAAAAAACTAATTGATCAGACATATACCGAGTACATCCGACGGACGGAGACGGGTATAAAGAGGGATCCTAAAACCTTTTGGAAATTTGTTAAGGGTCAGCAGGCTTCCAGGCAGAAATGCACCGAGTTTGAATTTGGGGGACAGATTGTGACAGGGGTAGACGCAGCAAATGCATTTGCGCAATATTTTAGCTCTGTGTTTCTGCCGCATGATCCCGTTCTATCTGCAGCGAATGCTGAGCAGAAGGCAGCAGAGCCGCTGTGTTCCGCGCGGATTGCCATCGATGGGATTGACTCAGCTGACCTATCACTAGCCATTCGCCGTCTAAAAGCCCATTCATCTGCGGGACCTGATGGCATTCCGCCGTTTATTATTAAGGACTGCTCTGAAATATTTAGAGAGCCACTGCTATTCATTTTTAATTTAGCCCTACAAACTGCTACTTATCCTGCCAAATGGAAAATTTCAAGGGTTACTCCTGTGCCCAAGGGTGGCGTCGGGTCAAAAGTAGACAATTACCGGCCTATTGCGGTCCTATCGGCCTTCGGCAAGGTCTTTGAATCGATACTGGACCAGCATATCACGAGGCAAGTCAAAACTCAACTGGCCGACTGTCAGCATGGTTTTAGAACTGGGAAATCCACCATAACAAACCAAATTAACTTTGTGGATTATGCTGTCACTGAAATGGAAAAAAATAAGCAGGTTGACGTGGCCTATTTTGATTTCAAAAAGGCGTTCGACCGGGTCCAAAATGATGTTTTGCTGAGGAATCTATCCGCGATAGGATTTACCCCCAAGCTGCTTCAACTTTTCTCGAGCTATTTTACTAACCGTCTTCAATATGTCCAACTCTTCGGGCATAAATCTAACACATATGAAACTAGTTCTGGGGTGAGTCAAGGTAGTACCCTCGGACCACCACAATTTATTATCATGGCCAATGACCTACCGAAGGTCATTAGGACGGCACAGTGCCTTATGTTTGCTGATGATTTGAAGCTATTCTTGGGTATCAATAGCGTACTAGACTGTGAGGCGATGCAGAGGGATATTGATATGATTGTAAAATGGAGCGAAGACAATCACTTAGAATTTAACATCTCTAAGTGCAAGACCATTACCTTTTCTCGATCGCGTGCGCCCATTCAGAATGACTACCACATATCGGGTGTCCCTCTGGAACGCGTCACTGAAATCAAAGACCTAGGACTGACTTTAGATGCTACTCTGACTTTTAATCGGCATATTAGCAATATCTGTGCCAAGGCATTCCAATCGCTTGGTTTTGTCATGAGGCAGGCCAGTGGGTTTGAGGACAAGAGTGCCATTATGGTACTGTACTATTCCTTCGTGCGTAGTAAGCTTGAGTATAATTCGCTGATATGGGATCCGCACGAGCAAAAATATAAGCTCATGATAGAACGGGTTCATCAACGCAAGTTTGCTCGTTACCTGTACAAAAAAATGTATGGGTACTATCCCTATTTGTATCCGTCTCTGTTTGTCGCGGGAATGGTGGGCATCAACACGCTGGAACTGCGACGTAAGTGTGCGCTGTTGATGCACTACTATCTACTGCTGAACTATAAGATCGACGACTCGTCCACGCTAGCTCGCTGTTCACTATTCGCTCCGGACCGAATGCGGGCGTCGCGAGCTTGTGCCCCGCGCTGCCTTTTCGCGGCTCCGCCCTCACGTACCCTGACAGCTCGTCATGCTCCTACAGCCCAGGCACTCAATTTGCTGAACGGCCTAATTTCTCAGGAACCTGGCGTCGACATATTTATGCTCAATGGAAAAACAATGTTAAATGTGTGTATTAGGTTTTTTAGTTTATAAGTGTTATTATATGTGTAGTGGTGGCTTGCTGTACGCTTTGGTGCAAACTGTAAGTACAGCAAGTAATTGTTATACAAATCAATAAATAAATAAATTAAACGTACGCATCTGTGAGACCTACATCCAAACTTATTTATTTATAATGTAAGTTATAAACCGTTAATCCGTAACCGTAAACCGTTTAAGTTATATACATTATTGTACCAACACTACATTAAAAAAAAATACAGGACAAAAATACAATGGAGGAACTTATTGCCAACCTAGACCATGTCAATATTGTCTTACATAAGTCAAATACTAAAACTGCTCTATCTTTGAAAGTGTTGAGATTGGACCCCTTATGGAGTGTTTTTATCGAAAAAATTAAGCGTATTTAACGACCTTAAAGTTTTATTACTACAAAAATGGACACTTTGTATATGCCTTGGCCTTAATGGCCTTCTGCAACGCAAATAAATCGATAATCGCACAACCTTTCTTGACCCATCGTACGAGTGTACTCCCGCTGCATCCACGGGGGCGTATTACTCATTCCATATCACTCACATAGGTACAATACAACAGTATGAAATAGATTTTATTTATTTAAATAATTGGCGATTTTGCGCCCTTCGATCGGCGTCCAGGGGACGTGCCCTACCTGCCTCACCCTAACTACGCCTCTGTACGTGCTACGCCGTTTATTCCGTAGTAAATGTTTCTCGTAGCGGAACGAAACCGCTTACTTCAGAGTTAAGTATCCTGGAATACTTTCCACTTATTTAAAAACGGTTTAGAACCGTTTTAGATCTAAAATATATCATTGGTAGGTAGATGTATCTGCCCACCCACATTGCTTCATGCTTCATGTCGATGTGTTTATTCTGGTTTTGTAAAAGATAATATAATTATACCTGATGAACTTACGGACGAATTATCTTCTTTTTATGAAATGTTTTAATATCACGTCTGTCAACTAAAAGAAAAAAAAACTAAACTAAAGTATTTTTTTTCCTTAAAAAAAGTATAAATGATGTATGATTTGTATTTTTATTTTTAGCTCACCACCGCTTCAGCTCGGCAACTCTACAAGTCTCTAAGTATGTCAGATAATCTAGTTCTCTGCCGGATAATTTCGAGGCAAATTGTTCAAGGAATCTCCACGTAACTCTAGGAAGTGATCTGTAACTTACAAGAAACCATTTCACTCAACAAACCTGTCAATAAAGAATTCAGATAATAATCAAAATTATTTTTTTTTATTCACATATAGGACATGGGCACTTATAAAACGTCGACATAATGTGCAAGGTTCGGGTTGGTCGTTTCCTATGGAGAAGAACCGGCAAGAAACTCCATGGTTACTCTTTAAAAAAATGGTTTGGTTTTACAATATTCCCATATTACAGCATAGTACTTAGATATGGGGGGACAACTTAGGCCCGACCATAAGTCGTAAGAAACAAAAAAAAAAAGATTATATATTATATAAACAAATGAAAAAAAAAAGTAAAAAAGATAAAAGTTAACAAATGTTAACAAGCATCTAAATCTAGAAGCCCTACAATGTTCACACATTCACAAAAAAATCGGTAAAATTATCTATACAAAAATTAAAAAAAGTAGTAGATAAGAGTAAACTGCACCATAAGCAAAGCTGCCGGTTCTGTCGAAAACGTTAATATCCTGGAGCTTTAGTAATTGAAATTCTTGTTCAATCCAAATAAACCTGGCCGCCAGCTATATCTATTTAAAATTAAAAATAGTATTCCCATTAGCAAACATAAAATTTCGAACATTTTCTTCATATCCACCAAAACTTGGTTATAACTAAGTGAGATGTCCAAGTAGAAATTATTAAAACGAAGTAACACTTTAAAATATAATATAAAAAAGTTTAGTCTTCGTTTGCAGCTGTAATTGTAATAAAAAACTTTTTAACAAAAAATTAAACCGACTTCCAGAACAAAAAACTACAAAGCAAAAAATAACTTTCTTTTCCGAAGTCGGTGTCTTTTGTACCAATTTTTTTTCAGTTTTTCTACACCGACTTCGGAAAAGAAAGTTATTTTTTGCTTTGTAGTTTTTTGTTCTGGAAGTCGGTTTAATTTTTTGTTAAAAAGTTTTTTATTTTTCTCTTTTTAGTTTTGGTAGGTACCTCCAATTAACATGATTATCATTTACAGCCAAAGTACATCTCATTGCGATTCCAATAAGCCCAAACACGACTAGGATACATTGTTTTATATTAGAGTTCCAGTGCCTACCTTCCGGCTTCATCATCAGATCAGTTCGATGGTGCCATTTTCATCAGTACCATTTATTTATAAGTATTTGCTTCATTATAGTCGGTTTACTATTCGAGATATCTTATGCCCGTGACATATTTAGCATTTAGGAGTTCCAGTGGCCATCTGTGGCCTTCTTCATCAGTTCGACTCCACCAAATGGTACTTTCCGAGTGCAAATGATTGCATTGTTGATGAAAATACCAAAATCGCTATATGTTTGCCTATAATATTTGAGGAGTTCCCTCGATTTCTCTAGGATTCCATCATCAGATCCTGACCTGGTGATTATGGGACCAACTAGGAAGTATACCCTTTCAAACAAAAGAAGAACTTTTGAAATCGGTCCAGGGGTCTTTGAGTAATCGGGGAACATACATAAAAAAAAAAAAAAAAAAAAGATTCCGACGAATTGAGAACCTCCTCCTTTTTTTGAAGTCGGTTAAAAAGGCATTTTCCTTTGTCGTCAAAGATTTTTGGGAAATAAAGGATGAGCTTGAAAGTTTCTAGTTCTGATGAACATTACTGATATTGCCCAGTCAACGCAATCTCTAGCCGTCGAACAAATATCATGTAGTATATTTCCTTACGTAAACAGAATTTCCTAATAGAGCATATGTCAGCGCTCATTAGTCGATGCAACTCGACGCGACGGTATGTCAAGAATAATTAACAAGATCTATGATGCACAGTCCATGTCCAATATACTTTATCTGCTATTTTCGAAGAGTTCCGATAAAATCCTTGAGTTATGTATGTAGCTAGAGACACGTTCTCAGCGTTTAACGACTGTTACTTAGATTAATTGCACGCCCTAAAATCGATTTACTGATTCTATCGTTACCATAAAAATACAGTTAAAATGCTATGAAATGTTGGTTTTTCGATACTTATGTTTTAATTAATTAATGCAGACTGGGAACTGTTAAAGTTGCATGCTGTAATTATCCATTTTGCTGCATGCAGGCTGACAGTAAATGCTTCTGGCTGCTTTTAATAATCAGCTAATAGAGGAAATATTAAGGGCTATTCCTCTCTCCTAGACACTGACTGTTTCTAGAATGTTGCTGTGCTCGACAGGGTCCATAATTGTTTCTGTAACTTATATTTACCACCTGTATGTACATTATGGATGCAATAAATTTAATTTGAATTTGACATACATATATATGGTTATGTAATAAGGATGATAATTACTTGGCTTGGTTTTTGTAGGAATGAAATGCATGCTTTCTTGACAACACCTTTAATGCGACTAAAAAATATGAACATAGGTTTACGTCTTTGTTGTTTGTCGTTGTTCTCACCCGTGGTCCTCAAGCCCATGATCATCGGGTTCGCCTTACTGCTGTTCCAGCAGTTCAGCGGCATTGACGCTGTTATATTCTTCACTGTTGAGATCTTCAGGAATGCTGGTGAGTTTGAGTAGCAGCACTGGGTCCGCGTGGTGGATTACGGCCCGTTCTCTTTCACAGAGAGGAGGCCTGCAAGTATGACGAGAAGAGAAATTCACCGACGAGAAGGTCACCGAACTCGAAGAGGAATTGAGCAGGTTGCGATGGAGTATTATAGGGTTATCTGAAGTCCGAAGAGTGGGGGAGGACTCGATAATCCTCAAATCCGGTAACCTGCTCTATTTCCGAGAGGGTGACCGGCAGTCCCAGGGTGGTGCCGGGTTTATCGTCGTGGTGAAAATTGAAAGCGTGTCAACCAGGGTGGCTTACCTTATACTCAGAATACGAGTATCCTCAAGATATTCGCTGAAAGTCATACAGGTCTACGCCCCAACCTCGGCACACCCCGACGATGAGGTAGAGACCATGTATGAGGATATTTCCAGAGCCATGCATGGTTTCAAAACTCACTTCCCCGTTGTCATGGGGGACTTCAACGCGAAACTCGGTAAACGAGACGAGGATGAGCTGCAAGTGGGGCAATTTGGAGTTGGACAACGGAACCACCAGGGTCACCTACTGGCCAGTTTTATGGAAAAGGAGGGCATCTATATGATGAACTCCTTCTTTAAAAAGCGTGAACACAGGAAGTGGACCTGCCAGAGCCCCGATGGTGCAACAAAAAATGAGATCGACTTCATCATGTCAACCAAGAAGCAAATGTTCAATGATGTCTCTGTGATCAATTCGGTAAAAACTGGGCGCGATCACCGCATGGTAAGAGGCAGATTGAACATTATTTCTTTTTATCTCTGTATTCCCACGGGAATGGTAACTACGCGGGTGAAACTGCGAGGCGTCCGCTAGTATAGTATATTTCCTTACGTAAACAGAATTTTCTAATAGAAGATCGATGCATCTCGACGTGACGGTAGGTATGTCAAGAGTAATTAACAAGATCTATGATGCACAGTTCATGTCCAATATACTTTATGTGCTATTTTTGAAGAGTTCCGATAAAATCCTTGAATTAAGTATGTAGCTAGAGACACGTTCTCAGCGTTTAACGTCTGTTACTTAGATTAATTGCACGCCCTCAAATCGAATTATTGATTCTATCTTTACCATAAAAATACAATAAAAATGCTATTAAATGTTGGCTTTTCGATACTTATGTTTTAATTTATTAATGCAGACTGGGAATTCTTAAAGTTGCATGCTGTAATTATGCAGTTTGATACATGCAGGCTGACAGTAAATGCTTCTGGCTGCTTTTAATAAGCAGCTAATAGAGGAAATAAGGCCTATTCCTCTCTCCTAGACACTGACTGTATCTAGAACGTTGCTGTGCCTGACAGGGTACTTAATTGTTTCTGTAACTTATATTTACCACCTGTATGTACATTATGGATGCAATAAATTTAATTTGAATTTGTCATACTTACATTGCGTTAGTAAAAAGCATGAATTATAAAAAAGTTTGTTCCGGTCCGGTATTGTGTGTTCTTCACTTAGAAAACACAGTCAACACGTTCTTACTTCAAAAAACCCGTAAACGTCCACTGTTAAACACGGGTCTGCTAATAAAGAGAATATTGCCACACTTGGCAAACGGATTAGTGGTCCCTCCTACATCGCAGTATGTTATACAGGGTGTCCCAGAAATCGACGTCAAGCTGTAAATGGGTGATAGACCAAGTTATAACAGTTCTCAGAAAAATACGAAAAAAAATCTATCTCATGTTTTTAAAAAATTATGTTCACTTTAAAAATTTACTAAAAAAATCAATCCCTGTAATGGTTCTTTAACTCCAATTGCTACAAATCCCATAATTTATCAATTTTTTTTATTATTATGTAATCTTGAATAATGCTTGTGTAGATTTTTGCCTAAAATTTAAAGCCAACTCTTCCTATTTAGAAGAAAATTAAACTTTTTCAAAACCAAATTATTCAAATTTACTGTTTCGCCCAACTTTAACTGACTGTACTGAAAAAAAAATGTACTACGCTAGTTTGGCAAGTAACATGAAAAATTGGCGCATTTAATAAGGATTCAAAAATGGTGTAACACTTGCTAGATTACGTTTTCAATAATTGGTCAAATTTTTTTTTGTAAATAATATCGGTTTTTACCCAAAATGTCCATACTTCCTTAAAATGACTTTAGCTTACCTAAAGCTTTGCTAAACTCCGTTTCTAATTCGATAGAGACGGAGAGAGTCATTTTACGAAGTGTGAGCGAGACAGAGAGTGACGCCACCTTTATCAGTGACACAACCTTTATCATGAAACGGAGATACAATTTACCGATGAGTGCGAATGAGACAGCAGTAGTTATTGTTCTGTTTTGTAAGCGCAGACGCACACACAATTACAAATCAGTACGTTACGCTGCTTTGTTTACTTATCCAAATGAACTTCTTGAAGCTATGTGCAGTGCATGGTACACATATATCATGCTACTTGATAATCTTGATATTTAGTTGACGATTGATTACAAAAATAAACTTATTTCAGTTGCAAGACGACTTTGTTGTTGATGTACTGACAACAGTGACAACACGATGAACAAAAGCGTTCTTAGATGAGTTCCGTTTCACGATTATTTTTTGTTTGCGGGCAAATATTTTAATATTTTTAGTAAGTTCTAAAAGTTACGTAAAAGTTACATTTTGAGTCGTGTTACATGGAGGTTACATGAGACGGTCAAAAGTTACGTAAAATGTAACAAAAGTTACGTTCTGGCAAAGCTGCGTACGGCGGCCGCTGTGTTATATATAAATTTATTATTAAGGGGCTGAGGACGAACAGTTGACAATCGACATCTGAGGTTCTAAGCCACGCCCACTGTCATCGATAGTTTAGAGGCAAACTTAAATTGGAGCGAAAAGTATTTCAAAATTAAATACACAAGGCCGACCACAGATGCCCGTATCATAAACGGACTCTTCCGATGGTTTTTACAAAAATATAACTGCGCAAGTTCTTATTTCAAACTGGCGGCTAGCATCTGACATCAGATCGTTCACTGTTATTTTGCCTATGAATGCAACCTTATTGCTACGAAAATAAAGATCACTAAAATAGGTAATCTGGCAAGTGTCATACGAGTCTTTTCCGTGCAAATTGAATAAATATTATAATTATGTCTGCTTCTATGCGACTGCCACATACACACATCAACACGGTCTAGGGATATTTCATACTCAATTAAATAACTCGAAAAGTACTGGCCGCATTGGAATCTTTTATACACCGATTTGTTTGTTATTTAACTCAGACTAATTCCAAATTAAAATTTTTGAAAATTCCTTTGTTTCGGTGGCATAAAAATGTCTTGATGTGTAGGAGAGGGAATTTTCATTTGTGCGAAATTTAGAAAACAATACGAATTACGTTTAGTTACAGTTTTTTTCATTTTTAAACGAAAGATAAAGTTAAAATTGAGGTATTGTAGCCATGCAACGCCAACATTTGACGAGGGCGGAGATGTTACGAGCTGTGGGAATGCTGGAAGCTGGGTCTGTTCAGCGTAATTTTGCTGAGGCCATAGGGACCCACCAAAATGTAATTTCAAGATTGTGGACACGCTATCGTGCCACAGGTGAAGTAGCGGAGAGGCACCGGGGGCCAAGTTGCATCACTACCCCCAGACAAGACCGATTTTTGCAAATTACTGCGCGAGCTCAACCAAATGCAACGGCGACTCAATTGGTCCAAAGGCTGCGAGTGGAACACCAAGTGCTTGTGAGTGACCAAACTGTAAGAAGGCGACTGCATGAAAGCAATCTACGCTCTCGTAGACCACTCCGGGTCCCACCTTTACGGAGAGGCAATCGTGGACGACGATTAGAATGGGTTCGGAACCATGTGGACTGGGGCCGTGAGCAATGGTTGGACCAATGTGCTGTTCACGGATGAATCCAGGTTCGGCTTCCATCCAGATTCACGAAGGACGCGTGTTTGGTGAGTTCCTGGACGATGGAGCCGTCTTCAGAACCCTCAGGAAGTTCACCCATACCAAGGAGGAACAATTATGGTTTGGGCAGGAATTCGTCTTGGAGGACGGACGGATCTCGTTTGGGTGCAGGGCAATATGACGGCAGAACGATACGTCCAACAGGTGCTGGGGCCCGTAATCTGGCCTACAGAACACAAATGGGGCAAGATTTCCTGCTCATGCACGACAATGCCCGGGCACACAAGGCGAGAACGGTAGCAGCTTGGTTACATACACACAATGTTAGGGCCTTAGACTGGCCTGCTCAATCGCCAGATCTAAATCCCATTAAGCATGCGTGGGATATGCTGCAAAGAAGAGCTCTGAAGGAAGTTCCTGAAAATCTGGCTACAGAAGATTAACTTTTTGCGCACCTCAGAAGGACATGGGACAATATTCCGCAGCAAGACATTGAAAGCCTTGTTCTGAGCATGCCGAATCGTTGCCGATGTGTTATGAACATCATGGGCGCTTTCTCAGACTACTAACTTCAAGTTTATAAACACAAATTAAATGATTTTTCTATTTTTTTCAGTTTTTACTCATAAATTAAAAGTTAATTCATATACGGTTTCCGTCTATGCTTCATTTTTTTTCCATAAAATCCTGAAATTTTAATTGAAGTACCTTAACCATTAATAAAAAATGGTAGAATAATAAATAACGTATCTTTTAAATATATACATGTCATATAAATAATTAACACATTGATAGTAATTCGCTTTTGTAAAAATATCCCTAGACCGTGTTGATGTGTTTATAAGAACACAGTACGTGACATTTTTTTTATAATGGTTTTATAGCCAGATGATTTATGGTTCTATTCATATTATTTTAATGAGTTCTACTATATTGAAATAGACTGTGTAATGTTGACTGTGTAATGGAAACTTTAAATTAGAATTGAGATTTCGTGCTTTCATTAATCAATTTAAATACAAATCCAAATTTATGCTACCGGTAAGAGGTTACTTTGCCATTCAATTGTATCGAGGTTTTTGTGCGTAAACGTGTTTTGGCCACAACAAAGTTTTTGGAAATATGATCAAGATTAACATATTTATACATTTCCGCTGCCACATCTTCAATAGATTTGGCAAAAAAAGTTTAAAAGAATGCCTATTTTGGTAATTCAGCACTTAAAACAATTAAACTATTTTATAAATTCTACTCTGAGAATAAAGTTCAACAGGTTGTTAACATTTTTTTAGATATGTGTTTTAGGTAGTGAATCTTTCATAATCTTCCAGAAAAATAAGAAAATAATCAAAAAAAACATCGGTTTAGAGGCCTTTTCAGATATTTTTTTGATCGAGCGAAGTTTTCGATATCGTGTTTTGAATCTCAGAAATGAAAAGTACATGTAGTCAACTACAATATATATATTTTTTGCATTTAAACTATCACTATTTGTATGTTTAATAATTAATCAAAGAGATGTAAAAGTGAGACTACCTGCCCTTAAGGTTGCCCTAGTCGAAGGCACGAACTATTTTGAACACGTGCGAAAGAGATAGATGCTGTGATGAGCAGTAAGAAGCTAGTTGACGTACGAATTAGCACTTTTGCAAGTTTGTAGCGAAATGGATGATAATTTAGGACAAAAACGAGCGCGCGAAATTTTATAAACAGGCCTTTGGGAGTCTAGATATCATGAAAACACAACTAAATATATATTTTCAAAATAAAATTATTTGCATTGTTGAACTACTAATCTATCCCTGTATGGTGGCCGTTTAGCAATTTTCCTTCTTTTTATGGTATTTATTTCCGCCCAAAAATGAGTAAAAATTTGTGTTGAATTATGGAACTTTCGCTGCTCATAACTTTCAAATATATATTTTTTTTTACTTTTTTGTTTCCTTATAGCGCTAGATAATGATGAGACAAATTGATATCATCTTTTATTTTGAACGTACATTGTAAAACAGTGGAGTAATCGCCAGACTACGTTTGTATGGAAGAATGATCGAGTAATGTAACCTTAAGTAAAGCTTTTAAATGTCACCAAACATCTTGCTATCATATGTACATTTTTTGTATTTGTTGGGCGTTGAGTCATACCTTTTTTATTTTAAACTCTCGCTGATATTTAATAATTTTTATATGTTGGCAAAACTTTTAATTGGGCTTTTTTGCATGTTGTTTCTGCGTATTTATTGTAATAGCTGTAAGTTTTCCTAAGATTAATAAATTAAATATCAGCCGAAAGACGTCCACTGCTGGACATCGACCTCACCCAAACGTCGCCACATTTACCGGTCCCGTGCGTCCAACATCCAGCGGATCCCCGCAACATTCACCAGGTCATCTTGCTAATCATAACTTAAACATTATCATTCGTTTAGTTATGAAATAAGCACTAACCTTCCCTACAAACTACTAGAAACTTTAAGGTGTTTTGTGTGTAGGTAAACACCTAATCAGATCTAAAACGGATAAACCCCAACAGTGAATGTTCCTGTCCAACATTCACTAGACTGTCGCCTTTTCTAAACGAAGGTTCTAACTTCGAGAACATGTTAACCACAAACGACACGAAAAACCCGCGTCCGAACCGAAACGGGCTGCGTACGACATGTTAGGGAAACTTGTCTATTGTTACCGTGAATAGTACCATCGACAATGGACTTACGGCTCGAGTGTTACGAGTACTGAAAAGGTCTACCGGATTCAAATCCAATAAAACTTAACAAACTGACGGTCGTGATGTTTGTTGGTCGACAACATTCAAAAACGTGTGATACGAGGGTTCCTAGATTTTCGTAAAGACAAGTTTTGCTTTCCAAAAAAAGGTATTCACAGAGATATCTTCTATATTGTTTTCACATTGAGGTACATCAATCTCACAACAAAGAGTTCAACCCGGAACCAATACATACCAATCTATTATAGGACTACCAAATTTGTATTCGTCCATGCGAAAATTTTACCCGCGACTAGTAGTGCAGAAAGTAATATTTGCAGCCAGTGCGCCGTTTATTCACGCCGCCGCCGTCATTTTAGCCACTTACTAATGATTAAAGTCTGGGAACCGATCATGGGTGGATGCACTAATAACCACACTTGGTAGGAAGTCGCATTGGTTATGGTGTCTATTCTCTGATCGATTCTTGGTCACACCTTGGTTTCTGCCTCATCAAACAACAGAAGATTGGTTATATTAACATATCGACCACCAAGCTGAGATCTTATTGTATAACTGAAGTTACTATAAACACCATTAATAACAATCGCGCTGAGCGGACAAAGCAAAACAAATACAATAGACCGTTTGAAGGTACATTATATTAATTATGTGCAAGTGGTCGGGCCAATGAAGCGGTATTTAACTTGTACCTATCAATAAAAGATAATTTACCTACTACAAAAGCTGTTTCTCGGCAACGATCGTCAGCCAAATATTGTAGATTTAACATTTTTACAATGTTGAGACGAGAAATTCGCTGAAGGTCATACAGGTCGCCCCGACCTCGGCACACACCGACGACGAGGTAGAGACCATGTATGAGGATATCTCTAGAGCCATGCATGATTTCACAATTCACTTTTACTTTGGTCATGGGGATTTCAACGCGAAACTGGACAAACGAGAGGAGGATGAGCAGCAAGTGGGGCAATTTGGAGTTGGAATTCGGAACCACCGGGGTCATCTACTGGCCAATTTTATGGAGAAGGAGAGTCTCTATATGATGAACTCCTTCCAATGTAGAGATCCGCAAGAGAACCAAACTTAAGTGGCAGTGGGCAGGGCACATTGCTCGCAGAACGGATGGCCTTATGGGGCATAAAAGTTCTGGAGTGGCGACCGCAAACCGGAAGACGTGGCGTTGGAAGGCCTCCCACCAGGTAGACCGATGACCTGGTGAAGGTTGCGGGGATCCGCTGGATGCGGGACTCACGGAATCGGTCAATGTGGCGTCTATGATGATGATGACAATGTTAACACTTTGTAGAAATGTCTTATTTAACATAATTTTAATTTGAGTCTCATTAATTTACGAAAATCGAACGACTGATCGTGTCACCCCATTTGACTCTTCGTCGTTTAATAAATGAGTCTATCAATCATATTTACTAAACCAATTAATGAAGCTAATATACTTCGACTCATTAAAGTACTACAGAGCCAGCTTGTTGTTAGCTTTCATATTTGAATATTAATAAATCGTTGTTATAAAACGCATCTCAGTTCAACTGCGCCGTGTTATTATCGCGTTTGCTCTGTACCCGATTAGCATAGTAATTGGGAAAAAATATCGTTGTATTCCGAATTACACCAGCCCAACAATTAGCCGCTTTAGTTTACAAACAACTAACTGTTCCACACAAAATTAGAATTAATTATTCCGTCGCAAAGAATAGTAGTTGACTCGTCACACGGTAGGCATACTCTACTTTTAAATACCCGGCACGTTTGCAAAGGTCCAAATGAGATTGTCGAAGGTCCTCGGTTCATTTATTGAAAATGTAAACGAGAGAAGGACATTTATTACACATGACAGGTGGTGTGATTTGACAAGCACACTTCCAAAAAAAAAAATTCTAATTGTGTTACTGAAATTATTTCAGTTTTTGTCGCTGTGATTTTTATAATATTGACATAATTATCATTTAGTGTGCGCTATTTTTCTTTGCAAACATTTCCGTCCCGAACTTAGAACTTATGTAAAATTCTCACAAATGAGGCGAGGATTTTGTTTGTTTTTCTGGAGCGTCTTGGGAAAGTTTTAAAAGTATAATTATGTAGTCATATTATCTTTTGGTGAAGTGACAGGCTTTATCCAATCACTGTCTCGTAATTATTATAACACACAATATCTGTCTGTCAATCTCTCGATCGCTTACCGCTAGTAACTAAAGCGCTTTGTGCGTTCTCTAATTGGAAAACTCTTTATTGTTCCTCGATTTAAATCGTGTACATTACCATCCCCGCGAAACCTCGAATAATACTACAATTAATTCATCTGTAAATCATTGTTGCTCGTGTTTTCACAATTTATGTATTCTATTCGGCTTCAATCGAGTTATAACTTTCCTGGAATAGGGCTAAGCAACGCTACTTATGTTCGGAAAAATTTAATCAAGTACAAATAATCCGGATTGAAATGCTTTTAATCTAAATTGGAAAAAGTTGACCTACCAATCAATTTAAAGATATTCGTGAAGAGTATCCGACCCTCGATCGAAACGGATTGTGAATTGTGAATCCTTAAGACGACGTCTCTCGTAGAACTGGTGCAGTGCTGAAATACAATATTAGGTCCCAAACAAGTGCCAATTTTTTTTAAATTCTATGTATGTCTAAAGCTTTTGAAGCAGCAACCAGAAAATATTCTCATTCGAGACTTTCACGTCAAAAAAAAAACAATTTCAAACTAATTTTCATATCGTATGTAAAAACAAAAACTGATTTACTTTTTAAATATTAACCACCAGAGAGCTCGAAATAAGTATATTCTGTAGGCAGTCTGTACTAAAATCAATTAGATATCCATAGGATAGCTAGGTTCAGGTCCTGCTATATTTGGACGCACGCTCGCCAAGCTTGCGTGACTGCACAGAGCTTACAGATTCAACGACTATAGACTTACCAACTGCCGCTTCCAACTTTGACAGATTTTATTTTTACTTTTACTCGTACATATTCTAGATTGCATGGATATTATGCGTATTTTTGTGTATCGTATCTTATGCCTCCTCGGTATGAAAAAGCTTTTCGCGAGAAAATTGTTTTCAATTGTTTTTTTTTATAGCTCCCAGAGGTGAAGCTGTGTGAAGCGCAAAGGAGTAAAATACGTCGGCGGAATTTCATCTCAAGCTTTTTTTATGTCTCGCTTGTTATTATAAGGTAAATGTTATACATTTTGGGCGAAATCAGCGAGTAAGTAGTCATGAATTTATATCACATGTGCAAGCTTTTCAATGGTTTTTACGAGCACGGCTATTGTTAACAGAGTAATTTGTACTTAAAAAATACTTTTTATAATGTTAGTGACTACAATTCAACGTTTAACTGGATTCTACTTGAAATATGTTCTACTTTAGTTATACAAAATTATTTGTGGGTTAAATTCACAAAAAGAATAGAGAGGTATGTGACTAATGAAAGGTGATTTCATTTAGTTTGAAATTTCAGTAGCCAACTTATACAGAAAAAACAAACAAAAAGCCTGAAGTTCAAAAAAATTGAGTCGACCTGGTTTTCAAGTCACAAAAAACGTGGTGCCCCAATTACAGAAGCAAACTAGTATTTTGCAGTTCGATTCCGAAGCACATATTGTAAGGACTCACGTAAATCTTCGCTCACGATGTTATTTGGTACTTTATGTTGGTACTTACTGTACACCTGCAGGCAGGAGTGAACATTTACAAAAGCAGAGCCGATTTAAAACAGACATGTGATGGCGTTGTGAATGCAGTGCACGTTAATTACTGACACCAGTACCTATTTAATTGGCATGATAAGAAAAGGGCAGAGGATTCAAATCTGTTCTTTTTTGCTATAAGGGCGCTTGAAGGATTAGAATCAAATGCAGGATGCTAATTAATTACGAAGTTATATTTGCCGACATACGCCTGATTTAAATATCGAAGCAAGACGTTAAGCCTTCATAAATAAAATGTATGCCTACTACAGACATCCGTTACGAAGCATATTTGTAGTCTTTGGTTTCGTGTAAAAAATACTGATGTCCATAGGTTTAAAAAAATCAAACAAAACTATAAAACTTATTTAGCTGATTAAAGTATTCTGTTTTAATACGATTGATTATTTATCCAAAATTAAAGTGTACACAGCTTAAAAATATAGCCTTCGTATTAGGTAATAGGTAGGCATAGGTTACCTATCTATGCAGATACCCGTTTAGTTTCGAGGTGAATTTGTAGTCAGGGTCTTCTCAAAGGCATAGTTACATATTAGCAAAAGCTGCGATTGCCAAGCGAAACGTTTCAGAACATAGAAATCGGGTATTTCTACTGTGGTCAGCTTCTACCTCCATAAGTATTCTTAGTATTTCAGGTACACGCTGATTTCAAACTTCAATTTTAGTATGTCAGTTTCATAATGCTTGAGATAATGTTAACCGTGACTTAGTATATCGAATGAGCAGTTTCATACTTCCGTAGCGGAAACACAAAACATATATAATGAAAGCACTTCGAGGAAGGTTTTCTCAGTTTAATTTTAAGGCAAAGCAGCTACGGTCTAATTGACACAACTTGGAGGAGTCTTTGTCCAGCACTGGACTGCAATAGGCCGTGTTTATTGTTAGCATGCACGTCAACATACCTTATTTAGAGTAATGAGGGTTCCGGACATGATCTTGTACACGTACTTCAAAAAGCTTGTACTACTAATTAAAATAATGATGGCGCTGATTCTTCAGCGTAACCAGGAAACTGAAAAAGATAACTGTTTTCTTTTTCTTGCAGGTTAAGTGAGAAAGAATGGGTGATATTTTACAGCTGGTTTATGCTCAAATTCTGACTATCTAAGGTGTCGTTTAAACTTGTGTAGAAGTTTTCTACCTAATTTGACAGCTCATATTTTCTTACGTCGTTTACGTGGTTAGGTACTTGTTTTACCTATTTGAAAGTAAACAAACCTGTAGTTACAGGGTAAGAGCAAGCTATGAGGATATAGCAGAATAATGGCCATTAAATGTAATTTATTTTATAATACTTACCTACATGATAACCACAAAAGTTATTGGATATAAAAATAGGTTTTCAAGATAAATAAAGCAAAACCTTTATAGGAACAAAACGTTATACGCTTCGGAAAACATCCTCATAACGTTATGAACAAATCTAATAAAATATCGAAGAATACGAGACCTCAGTTTTATGTATAAATATTATCTACGATATATTTTTCATACTTACATAAACCTTAGACGATATTTACATAACCTTAATAATCATATAGTTTATCTTTTGTAGTACATAGTTTTATGAAGGTAGGTATCTAACTACCTATGCCTTGCTCTTATAAAATAATGACGTATCATTAGACAGATAGAATTATCTTTAAGTATAGTAAACCATTATAATACACATAGGATCCCAATGTAAAATCTCTCGCTAAAAGCGATCTTCTAATCAGCCAGATCAGAAACCCTACTATTATTTGCTGAAGGCACAATAGATGAGTTCAATATCATGTCACCAAACGTCAAAATCACGACAAAATCATCAATGCTTTTAAATCTTTACTCGAATGAATAAAGGCGAACTTCGGTGATTCGCACAGGCCGTCTCGGGCGCTGCGGTGCGAGTTGCGACGTTGCGAGACTGCGCGATAACAGGGCATTTTTAAACAGGTAGGGCGACCAAGTTTTTACACAGGTATTTACTTGCAAGAACGCGAAAATGCCAGGCAATACTTAATATACATGATTGTCCTGTAGCAAATATCAATAATGGAAACATATTGATGATTTTCATGATTATTAATCAATAACTAAATACTAAAGAATGTCGAAAACTAAGAAAAAGTAATTTCAGGCGCTAACTGACAAAGTCGAGCCAGGCCTACTTCTAGATTTATCTAATAATAACCTATACACATAACTTTTTTTATTTGTTACTTTTATACAAATAAAAAAAGTTGTGTATTAACTTTTTTTATTTGCAATTGTCACAGAAATATCATCACTCAGCCCATCTCTCTAGCACATATATATTATTTACCAACCTCTAATCAACCTTACTATGGTACATATTTGACTTGATCTAATGCAACTTACAATCTTTTCTCGAGAAAACCTCCCATGAAAACCATCTACAGTAAGTGCAAGCAAGATTTCTTCCCAGCTTAGAAGATAAACGTACGAAGAAACTAAATATTCTAACTTCAACAAGCCGTGCATAAGGGAAGCCGTACAGTTTGTGTATATATTTACATGCAGTAAATGATCACCCGGATCGTTCTTGTTTATACATCGGAGATACATTGTTATCATTTCTAAAATACGGCGCCCGAATCTGCAGTTGCATCCGCAAATTCAACATAAGTTAGGAACTCTCCTCGGAAAGGTTTTTTTAGCGTACTTTACGCAACAAAGAAGTAATTTTGGTATTTTGTAGAATAAAGGGTACTTTTTAACAGTTAAAAACTTCACAGAAGGCACTGGGCTTATATTTATGATCTTCTTCACAAACTTCTTATTATTTTCGAGTCGATTGTTAACCTTTATATAGTTTGGTAGACGTAGTAGCGTAGCTAGAACTGGGCCTTACACATCATGATATGATTAACTGTAATAATTGGACACCTAAAAAGATTTATGCTATTCATTATTATGAACATCACCCATGACCAAAACTGAATCTAGAAAATCGCACAGAAAAAGCAGCAATCATAGTGGAAACTTCCTATATGCCACTTCTATTCTTTATATTTATTCCCAACTTTCTTTTGTCCTAAAAGTCATGCAGAATTAATATGTCGTGATGCAGATCCTCACTTGTGTACTTAGTTCTTATGTACTACACGCTGTGAATACTGCAGAAACTTGTTGCCGGACTGTTTTACATAGGTACATATCTCAGTAGCTAGCCCGTACCGAAGCTGTAGTCTGAGTTGCAACTGTTTCTATGTACCTATAACTAGGTACCAATAACTGTCACAAAGAGTCGGTTATCGGGAACTGCGTATTGCATTGTTTCAGATGAGAACAAGCAACTCGAGGTAACTGTGTTGGTGTTGGTTAAATTTGGTATTGTGTATAAAACATACTATACTTTGTCTTTATTTATTTAATTGCTGCCCCATATTTATCTTCTCTATCGTGTCTGTATCGCAAATCTAAGATGCTCTTGATTATCAAGACTCAGAACTGTTTTCAGTTAGCCGTTCAACAATGTAAGATCCTACCGTTAAGTGCATTATGCTAATGATGATTAATTCTAATGAAAATAATTTCCATAAAGGATTACTTAAACAAAGGTCACAGAATAGTGTTACAAAACTAAGTTAACATGATCCCGGTTATAGCACGTTGAATATGCTAGCCTCAATGACATACTTGGTTACAACTCTATGGAGTGACATAACGACGCTACGAACAGCACCAACTATTTCTTGAAGCTCCTAAACTATGAAAGCATCAGTTCTCCCGCGCATTAATTACTCGTGAGTGTGACAGCGGTACAATTATGCCACAGATTATACTACAAATTATGCTCATGCAAATTTTAAAAGTTGGACAACTGCATCGAGGCAAAGGAAAGAACCTTAAAGTTATTTAGCAGTCTTTGGGATTAAATTAAGGCTTTTCTCATAATACGACAGAAAATATTCTAAATACAATTTAATTCAAATCAAATCAAAATATTTTATTTCAGATAAACCGTTTAAAGGTACTTTTGAATGGACAATAAAAAAACAAAAATGAAGCTTGTTGCACATTCGCAAGCGTCAGTAGGTCTCTATGGAGAAGAACGTGCATGAAATTCCACGGATACTCTTTTTCATCAAATAAAATACAATTATTATTTCAAGTATTTGGTTACATCATTCTTGTTGGCAAATTATTGTAAAACAAACAAAAATACAATAATTAATTGAAAACAGACCAGGACAGCCAAGTTATGACCAATCCCTACTAATGGCGCCCGTTCACGAATATGACCAATGGATTGGGACCACTCAGCTCAACCATCATGAAGGGAACTGAATTATCCAACACATTGTGCCACCATCAGGGAGACATTTGAGAGAGCATGACACACTCTTAACTGCCAGGGCACATTCGAGTCAACGAACGACATTATATGTTAATAAAATATTATAAATTCGGGGATCTGTTGATATCTAAGGCAACAAAAAACCCACCCACATGACATTATTTCCACTCAAGTGACTTCCTACGAGGTACAATGGTGTGATTATAAATAAATCACTATGACAACTAATACAACAAAGCGAAAACCGACGTTGATCCGTGTACTCAACTGCTTTCACAGCTATCTCTAGGCGGAAACGTTGATACGATTCTGCCGCTCACTAAAGTGAAAAGATGTGTTAAGTTCTTTCAACAGTCAACCCTATCTGACAGTCAATAACAAAATCCTCTGTTCATACTGCCTTTGTTTCAGAATAGAATAGTTAAATAATAGGGCTGCATCTGAATTGTCACATTTTCCTCATAGTTTTCACGCTAATGTCAGTCGACGGAAAAATATCGTGCGTCTAGCAATTTCAGCACAGTTTAGCATAAAAATGCTTTTGCTTTGTATTACTGTTATTATTTTAAGCATCTATTTATACAGTATTCTGCATTTTAATAACCCTTGTAGGTACAAGTTTCTTCGTCTAGTCTGGCGAAATATTATGTTTAGATTACGTGGGTCTACGCTTGCATATGTTCGGCGATACTTACTACAAAGGAAATCCCTTTTGTTGATAATTTCATGGGGTGAGCCCTCTGCGCTATTGAACAAGGTGTTATATCTTTGTTCCACATGGTATGCGAATTAAATCCGCAAGGCTTTGTTCGCGATAAGAACGTATATCTCCTAGGTATAACAACAGCTATGAAATAATTTGTTCAATCTCATTTTCGCTGCAAAAGAGGGAAGCGCGAGTTCTGCGTCGCCTAAACAGAGGTGTCGTTTGTTGAATATAATATCACGAAACAGCCAGAAGAAGTTTACTGCTATATTCAGCCTCTTACATAAATTTTCGTTAATTGACCACCTTTGCCAACTTTGTAACATTAAAAATAATTTCATGCACATGAAAATGCCGTGAAAAAGTATCAAAATGAGTTTGCGCGGTATCTTCTCGTCAAACTTGCTACAGTATCTCAAGACGAAAGTCTTTGACCAGTGTGTGTTGTCAGTGATAACCTATGGCTCTGAAAAGTGGTCTCTCACAATGGGCCTCATCAGAAAGCTTACAGTCACCCAAAAGGGCAATGGAGAGGTCTATGCTCGGAGTTTCCTTGCGTGGTCGAATCAGAAATATAGAGATCCGCAAGAGAAGTAGGGTCACTAACATAACCCGAAAAATTGCCAAACTTAAGTGGCAGTGGGCAGAGCACATTGCTCGCAGAAAGGATGGCCGATGGGGCAGAAAAGTTCTGAAATGGCGACCGCGAACCGAAAGACGTTGCGTTGGAAGGCCTCCAACCAGGTGGACCGAAGACCTGGTGAAGGTTGCGGGCATCCGCTGTTTGTGGGACGCACGGGACCGGTCAATGTGGCGACGCTTGGGGTTAGGCCTATGTCCAGCTGTGGCAGTCTTTCGGCTGATATGATGATGGTGAAAATGTATACAAAGCTACAAGCACTTCACACCATGGTGGTAGACAGATTCAGCTTCAAAACATTACGTGTCCTTGTGTCCAAGTGGCAAGGTAGGTAGATATTCCTCTTATTTCGTCACTTCAAAGGCTTATACTCGTATACCGACTAACACAACCTTACCTACTACCCTGAAAATTGAGAAAGTTATGGAATTAAAGAATAATATTTTAATATTATATAGGAAATCATATAACGGGCAGTAAGTATCTCAGTTTGCATAATTTTTCTCTAAAAGGGAGCAAAGTGTGAGCAAAGACAATAACCAGGTAACTTGACTCTTAGATGTTAATGTAAAAATGAACCGAGAACAATTAGATACTTTGCCAACTATTTACCTATTTCCTAAGCGGGAATGGCTCCGTTCCTATGATTATTATTTTCAATAAGCAATCCTTTTTAAGGATTTTCATATCGGATTTTCCCGCGCGTTATAATAGAAGTCATTTGATTAGAAAATTAGTAGTGTTCTTGACCTGACACGGTCGATTATTTTTTCATTTTGCCTCTAATTTTGTTGGAGAGATTGTTCAATTTCAATAGAAGAACAATATGTTTTTAACGATTTTCTATCATCTTTAAATGATAATGTTATTTTAGCATGTGTTTTTATGTGAATTATTAAGTAGGTCGGTAATTAAAGCGAAAACGGCGTATAAAGGCAAGTAAACGTTATTATCGACGCTTGGTCCTCCTTTGTATGTGCGGAGGCATTTGCCTTGCAATATACAAGTAAAACATTACGAGACGACTCACATTAAACATGTAAATATGTAGATAGGGCTTGCACAAACAAGCGAGTGGAGATATCAAAGACGGAAAAGAGAATTCAAAATCCTAGAAGAATGTTTTATTAATCTTTCTATAAGAAAATACAATTACCCAAATAATCATTAGACTGTATATTTTGTCCTCAATAATAAAAACGATTACCACATTCAGACCGATCCATTTCAGCGTTAACCAAGATAAAAATGAGATAAAATAATTTATATTATTCTCATTGTACGCTTGTCATATAAAATCCTCGGTCCCAAGGGCAAATCCGACTATTTGGTGCTAAGTTATTGGCCAATATCTTTCCATATATACACGGCCCCTATAATATATCGTTTGTTACAGCTTTGTTCCTTGTAGCTTTAATGCCAATAAAATGTCTCGTTTGCGAACATTTTCGTCTTGTCGCTTATTTCATTGAAACCTTCTATTACGTGGACGTCAATGAAATTCTTGACGCGCTGTATCTCCTTCCTTTTCATTTTCATTGAGCAGCATGATACAATATCCCCGTCCCGCTTCCAACTCCTAGTTCCATTACTATAATATTGGTAAGTGTTCCTGCAGACACCTATAATGGAAACCTGATTCATCTACACGCTCGCTTTCTGCACGGCTTTAGTAAAAATCCTATAAAAAATACAGCCAATTTTCAGGTAAAGCTAAGACACACGATGATTTTGAAAAACATTTTCTTATTCTACCAGTTTCTCGTAAGTTCGTAGAACACATAGGTGCTAACCAAATATTTTAATTCAAAACATGAACAGACGCACACGTTCTTAGGAAAGTTGGCAAATTGGTTCATAAAAAAGTAGTACCGGCCCACTTCAGAACTTTACACGATGCTAACTCGTTTATACGTTAGCAGTTGTCTCCATGGAATTATTCATCCGCAGCCATTTGTACGGATGAACAATTTTTATTGTAATCACTGCCACGTGTAACCATCATTCAACAGTAATTTCTATATGCCTACAGCGGCGAAACGAACGTATTCATTATAAGATATTGCTACCAACTTTCAAATTTAGGCTTCGAATTTTTCTTAATTTAAATACAAATTAAATATTCAATTGGTAAATTCGATAAATGTTTCATAACGACAAAAGAATTCTCCAATAAACACTTCGTTGAAACTCAAAGAGGCACTCATTTCATTATATTTGCATCGAAGTAATTTGCATAGGAACTTAGCTAACTAGAGTAGGTAGCCACGTAAGCACTTTTTGGTTCTACGACATGCCGGTTTCCTCACGAAGTTCACCGTTTTGAGAGCAGTAGTGATAAAATAATTTTAACAAAGTAAAGCCTCTGCTTGGGTCCGAAATCACGGCCTTCAATTTGTTAGTCGCGGCCGTTACCACTAGGCCACCGCTGCTCACAACAGAAACATAAAAATAGAAGCATATCTGTGAGCACGAATACGCCGATTTTACAGAGAACTTGCATCCCGACCATATTAATTTAACTTGCATGCTCTTTCTGACATCCTGGTAGCGTGGGGATCACACGAGTTACTTATTGCCGCCACGCGCGTCAATTTTGACATTTACGCGGGCGAAGTCGCTGGCAGAAGCTTGTCTTGTATATTTTTAAGCACAGCAAAGGTTCTAGCGGGATTATCATTCGTAACACACCCTAATAATGCAGATTTAATATATTTGTCAGTGCCATCTCGTAAAGGCAAAACAGGAAATCTTTCTAAACACCCCACAAACGACCACATCACCACAATACTATTAAGGTTGTAGGCACTCGCCGGGCGTTCATGTAACCACTAAGAAAGATTTACGTAAAATTCCTTTGTGTCATTTATGTAAAAAGACACATATACGCGATTCGCTTTTCGCGATTAGCTTTCCTCTGTGAAAATAGTTTCTAAATTTGTATTTTCACCACTTGCCCACTAATGCAAAACGAACAGTAAACAACGAATACGTTTGCACTTAGTGGGTCGGTGTGTGTGTCTATTTACAAATGGCTTACAAATGTTCTGCTAGCAGTCTGAAGAGTCATCGGCCTCGTTGCTTAAACGTACAGATCTCAAGGGAGCACATTCGCGTTGGTACACTGAAGCTTTTGTTCTTTGTACGCGAGGAATCTGTCGATCCTGGAAAATAATGAGCGAACACATTATGGAGTAATGCATCTTCGGAATTAAAAACGGATATATTTTCGTAGGCAGTGGTAACGGCTGTGACTTTTGTGTCGTAGTTTTTAGGTCCGAACCCAAGCAGGCACTTTACTTTGTATAAATCATCACCACTGCTTTCAAAATGGTGAAAGAAAACAACGTAAAATGGAAAAAAAAGTTCATTCAAAAAATCCAAAACCCCGACTGCTTAAAAACAGTCACATCCTGTTTTGGTCAACCAGCTCGCGAATATGTATCCTCCGACTGCACAGCATGATTCTCTTCTTGTTTACATCTTTTTATTTCGCTTCTTAAGCAGTCGGGTTTTTTGATTTTTTGGATTAACTTTTTTTTATTTATAACTTTTAGTTATTTAAACATATAAGTATTATATTTTTGAAATCAGCTCTCAAAGTCCTTTAGTTTGATACCCCACACGATGCGTTTGGAAGACAAAAATAATTTGGTCCCCAACAATATGGCGCCCAAAAGCCGCCATTTTTCTATTTTCCAATTTTAATGTAGCCAGTGACACTCGCAGGGTTAAGACAAATCGATTGACGTAAGAATCATCAAAATCGGGCAAGGCGTTTGGTCCCTAGAACGCCACATAAGAACAAACATATACTGATAAACACATAACCCTCCCCCCCACATTTAAGATTCACCAACCCGCACCACCATTGGTGGATTAAAACCACATTCCCTCTTACAGAAGCCTGTGTCTCAGCAGTGGGAACGGTCAGTGGCTGATTATGCTAATGCTTAAATGTTTTGTTGCAGGGTCTCGTACGTGCCAACGGAGGGTCGTTTCGACCTTTTGGTGGCGAACGTGTCGTACGAGCGCGACAACGGGCAGTTCGAGTGCCGCGTGAAGGCGGGCGGGTCCGGGCGCACGCAGCACGCGCAGGGCCACGCGCTCACCGTGCTCACCAGCCTGCGTGCTCCCTTGCTCACGCCCGGCTCCCACGCACAGTCCCAAGAAGGCCGAGAACTCAATCTCTCCTGCTCCAGTTCCGGAGGCTCTCCCGAACCTACCATCAAGTAAGACCCTGATTTTGTTTCGTAATTCTGCACACGTCTAGTGCATTACTTATGTGATTATTATTCAGGTAACACCTAAGTGCATTCCGCCTTCCGAGATACATACAATTTCAGTGAAGGTGAGAATGAGGAGATTTTCAATGCAAAAATTTCAATATTTAAAAACCCCCGTCACATTTTTATTTTATGCTACATTATTTATCTAGCACATAGTAGATACGCTTCGATCGGCATTCTATTGAACACTGAATTATGACACGATATCTTGCGAAAACACCCCGATTCAAACAGTTAAACGCCCATAACCTTTGAACGACTCAACCGATTTTATTCAAACATAGCTAAGAACACTCTCGATAAAATCACCTTTCAAACAAAAAAAAAACAAAATCGGTTCAACCGTTTAGGCTCTTTGATGCCACAGACAGACACACAGATACTCAGCAACACACGTCAAACTTATAACACCCCTCTTTTTCCGTCGGGGGTTAAAACTGGGGCATACGCTCCCAACCATAATAAAAGCTTAAAAATGATCTGTTCAAGCTTACATCAGGGCGTATATTTAATACTTATTTGATACCTTAAATATTGGTAGTCAGAATTAAACGCTATATTTTAAAAACAATCATAATATGTTAGCTTTAAACTATTTGTAAATGAAATACGGTAGGAAATAAATTAAATCTTTCCGCAAAACATTCCACGAAAACCAATTCATTTCGACAACCTTTGAATTACTTCTCTCTGAAATTACCCAGTGTAATAATGTTAAAAACAACATGTATGTAATACATAAGTTAAATTAACGGTGGAAGTCTCGCTATATTTACTCTTGATATGTTGGCGTATCACTTTTAAAACTTTGTCCTAATATAAGCATAAAGTTACAAATTAAACATCTAATTATAATTGCCAGTTAACATGCGCGACTTTGTGACATTGTTTGAGGGTCATATTCAAAATAATTGTAATAATTATACTGTCATAGTGTCCAACCCAATTATTTTTATAATGAGATACAACTGACTAGAATTTCATAAACAGACAGATTAAATGTTTATTTGAATTTAATAAAAAACAACGAAAAATTTGATATAGCTAAACAATTCATTAAAAAAAAATGAAACCAAACATTGCGTAGATTCCGTTTCATACAAGTACTCAATGTCCACGTCTTTGACTGTTAACTAAAAAAAATAATTTAATTATTAACTATTACACAAAGGTTAAAAAAAAAAACTATATTCAGAGAATACTGTTTAAACTTTCAACACTTCACTAAACAAAATATAAAATACTATTTATTGTTCTTCAAATTTAATTTATTAATGAGTCTCCTGATTTTACACATATCTGTTATTCTTCTCTGTTATGCTATTTTAACATTATTTCCATGGTAATAAAGAAATTTGATATGCTAGCAAAATTAGTCCACTACCTGTCACTACACGACGTAAAAATAAATGATCGGCCATTTTGTTCAATATAGTTTCTCAACTCGTTTCGTTGTCGAAGAATATTAGACTTTTAAAAGTAAATATTTAATGTGAGACGTTTAAAATAGCGATAAGTAAGTTTACTGTTTTATTACCCATACTAGGAAATAACTGTATTGTGCTAATTGTTATAAATATAAAATATTCGTATAACATTTAAATTAATGTGGAAATAAATAGATTTGTAGGTTAGACACGTGCAATTAATTCATATACGTTATTTTATCCATCACTTTTTTCTGTTACGTAACAGATATGAATGATTAGGCGTTATTCACATAGTGTCATATATGAATTAATGATAATACAATATTATTCAACTTACTGCACCGCAGGTTAGCCAAAACTTTTTTTTTTCTTTTTATTTGAAGTATGTATAGGTAGTGATAGTGGTGATGGTATTCTACTATCCCAGGTGTTTCAATTAGATCAATGTTAATTATTTATTTTACAAATGTATGCTATTTAAACTTGCCCTAATCATTCCTTTCTGTTATTTTTCTGTTACAATAAAATAATATTCATATTTATTTCCTATCCGTAACTTACAATTATTTTGAATATGACCCTTGAACATTAGTCTAAAGGAACATCCACATTGAGATCATTCACGTGTAATGAGCATTCGACGTCGAATATTCGAGTGGTCTCGACGTTGAGTCGAGCGTTACAAAGCTTACACACAAGCGCGAACTTCGGCCGGTGTGGACGTCGCAACGATTTTCGCGGAAACGGCTCGCATTCGAATGTTCAAATAAAACGCTCGAAAGCGAGTACTCAGATAATTAAATCAATGAGTATGTATGTAGGCATATTACTGGCCTCTTGTTGAGCAAGGAACAGTTCCTTGATCTTAAATGTTTGTGACCTTGTGGCTCGCAAGGGGATGTTCGCCTCGAACGTTCATAGTTTTGCTCGAACGTGAATGCTGGGCCCGCTGGGAAGCATTTGTTGCTCGTCTACGATTGCTTGTTTACAAATGCTCACGAAATAATGCTCCCAGTGAGGACGCTCCTTTATACAAATATTTGATTTATCCTTCATTAAACTTTATACGATACGATAATCTGGAATTCTACAGATACAGAATTAAATTCTAGAGAAAGGTAGATCGTAGTAGGTACTTAAAGCTATCCCAACTTGGGTTCATTACAGCTAGCTTCAGATCTTCCATAATGAGCTCTGTCTCTTGCTTATATTAAGAATTCGTTCGGAAAATATTGTAAAACCAAACCATTTTTAAAAGAGTAACCATGGAGTTTCTTGCCGGTTCTTCTCCATAGGAAACGACCAACCCGAACCGTGCACCTTTTGTCGACGTTTTATAAGTGCCCATGTAGGCCTATGTGAAATAAAAAAATTGATTTTGATTTATGATGATGATGAAAATGTTAAAACTTTGTAAAAATGTCTTATTTAACAAAATTTGAATTTGAGTCTCATTAATTTACGAAAAACGAACGACTGATCGTGTTTGTCCATTTGACTCTTCTTTGTTTAATAAATGAGTCTATCAGTCATATTTAAGAAACCAATTAATGAAGCTAATATATTTCGACTCATTAAAGTTTTACAGAGCCAGCTTTTTGTTAGCATTCATATTTGAAAAAATTAATCTCGATAGCCCGACAATTAGCCGCCTTAGTTTATAAACAACTAACTGTTCCACACACAAATTAGAATTAATTATCCCGTCGCAAAGAATAGTAGTTGACACGTCACACGGTAGGCATACTCTACTTTTACATACCCGGCACGTTTGCAAAGGTCCAAATGATATTGTCGAAGGTCCTCGGTTCATTTATTGAAAATATAAACGAGGGAAGGACATTTATTACACATGACAGGTATTTGACAAGCACCCTTCCAAATAAAATAGAGATTTCAAATTGTGTTACTGAAATTGTTTCAGTTTTTGTCGCTATGATTTTCATAATATTGACATATCATTTAGTGTGCGCTATTTTTCTTTGCAAACATTTCCGTCCCGAACTTAGAACTTATGTAAAATTCTCACAAATGAGGCGAGGATTTAGTTTGTTTTTCTGGAGCGTCTTGGGAAAGTTTTAAAAGTATAATTATTTAGTCATATTATCTTTTGGTGAAGTGAACATTGAGCGTGACCTAAATGGGTCTGTTGACAACTTGACAGGCTTTATCCAATCACTGTCTCGTAATTATTATACCAAACAATATCTGTCTGTCAATCTCTCGATCGCTTACCGCTAGTAACTAAAGCGCTTTGTTCGTTCTCTAATTGGAAAACTCTTTATTGTTCCTCGATTCAAATCGTGTACATTACCATCCCCGCGAAACCTCGAATAATATTACAATTAATTCATCTGTAAATCATTGTTGCTCGTGTTATCACAATTTATGTATTCTATTCGGCTCCAATCGAGTTATAACTTTCCTGGAATAGCTAAGCAACGCTACTTATGTTCGGAAGGATTTAATCAAGTACCTACTTCGCAAATAATCCGGATTGAAATGCTTTTAATCTAAATTGGAAAAAAGTTGACCTACAAATCAATTTAAGAATATTCGTGAAGAGTATCCGACCCTCGATCGAAACGGATTGTGAATTGTTAATCCTTAAGACGACGTCTCTCGTAGAACTGGTGTATTACTGAAATACAATATTAGGTCCCAAATTAAACTTCTTTTTTTATTATATAGGTAGTCCATGTACCCTATTCTTTTAACTTATGGCTAAAGATTTTGAAGCAGCCATCAGTAAATATTCTAATTCGAGACTTTCACGTCAAATAAAAATAAAACAATTTCCAAACTAATTTGCATATCGTAGGTAACAACAAAAACTGATTTACATTTTAAATATTAACCAACAGAGAGGTCGAAAAAAATATTTTATCTGGACAAAAACTAAAACGTTAAATAAGTATATTCTGTAGGCAGTCTGTACTAAAATCAATTTGATATCCATCGGATAGCTAGGTTCAGGTCCTGCTATATTTGGACGCACGCTCGCCAAGCTTGCGTGACTGCACAGAGCTTACAAATTCAACGACTATAGACTTATAAATAGCCGCTTCCAACTTTGACAGGTTTTATTTTTACTTTTACTCGTACTTATTCTAGATTGCATGGATATTATGCGAATTTTTGTGTAACATGAGTATCGTATCTTATGCCTCCTCGGTATGAAAAATTTTTTCGCGAGAAAATTGTTTTTAATTGTTTTCTTTTATAGCTCCCAGAGGTGAAGCTGTGTGAAGCGCAAAGGTGTAAAATACGTCGGCGGAATTTCATCTCAAGCTTTTTATATGTCTCGTTTGTCATTATAAGGTAGGTTATAAATATTCGGCGAAATTAGCGAGTAAGTAGTTATGAATTTATATCACATGTGCAAGCTTTTCAATGGTTTTTTCATTCGCCTCCGCCTTGTTTGGCTCTAGCAGGGATGTAGTGGAGCCACCGCTCTGGTCCGCACTCATGTGCCCAGGGTCGCTCTGCACGCACTCTGTAGGGGCAGGCTTGTCGGGCCGAGGCAAGAAGCGACCCCGCACGTCGCGCTCAGGCACCCGAGCGGTGGCCCCCACAATGCGACCCCGCCCTCTCCGTCCCGTTGAAACCTTCGGGGCCGACAGGTTCTCCTCACTTGAGGAGAAACCCAGCGACCCCGAGTCCTTACTGCGCGGACGCTTCCTCCAAACTTTGGAGGTGCCACGCGAGTCCTGGTCAGACAGGTTGCCTCCAGGATCTGAGCCTCCTCGGCTCTTGTTGCCGTCGGCGACGGCAAGCGGTGCATCCACGCCGCGCAGTTGCTCCAGGTGAACCTGGAGCTCCTTTTCTCACTCGTGGCGCAAGTCGGCGTTGGTCTGCCGGCCAGCGAGACTATTGGTGCCCCCCTCAGATACGATGGGGCTGCCCTCTAGGAGATGCCTAGAGGGGCGGGACTCTCCCTTGCGTTGCGCAAGGGTACCCGCCTGAGGATTGTTTTCCTTTAGTCATATTTTGTTCCTTTTTAAGGGTGTGGTCCCTCTCCCAGCGCTAGGGACCGGATACTATCCCTCCGGCCATTTATCCCCTCGGCACGCAAGACCTTGGGATTGGGTTCCATCTCCACGCACGCCCACTCGACCGTCCCTTTGTAAGCAGAGGGGGGAGTAGGCGTTAGATGGCCTCCGCAGCGACGGACTAGCCGTCCCGCCTCTAGCCCGGTTCCCTTCACAGACCATCATGGATGATGATCTGTGTTTGGAACCTTGACCTTTTCTCGTGTGTTGAAATTAGCCGCCCGCCCCAACTGTCCACTCAACGCGGGTGGGCAGTTGGAGCCGACGTTGCCCAGGGTGCGCCGCGTGGAGGCTTTCAACTTGCACCCCAACTAACGCAACCTTACCCTACCCCGAAAATTGTGAATGTTATGGTATTAAAGAAAAACTATTTTCATATATTACTTCCCTTGGCACAATTTACGAAATCCAAAGACTATTAAAGGTAAAAGAGCAAAATTTTAATATTATATAGGAAATCATATAACGGGCAACAGGCAGTAAGTATCCCAGTTTGCATAATTTTTCTCTAAAAGAGAGCTAAGTGTAGGCAAATACTATAACTAGGTAACTTGGCTCTTAGATTTTAATGTAAAAAGGAACCGAGAACAAGTAGGTACTTCGCCAACCGTTTACCTATTTCCTAAGGGGGAATCGCTCCGTTCCTAAGATTATTATTTTCAATAAGCAATCCTTTTTAAGGATTTTCATATTGGATTTTCCCGCGCGTTATAAAAGAAGTCAATTGATTAGAAAATTAAACGGCTGTAGTGTTCTTGACCTGATACGATCGATTACATTCTCATTTAGCCTCTAATTTTGTTGGAGAGATTGTTCAATAGAAGAACAATATGTTTTTAACGATTATCATCTTTGAGTGATAATGTTACTTTAAGCCTGTGATTTTATGTGAATTATTAAGTAGGTCGGTAATAAAAGCGAAAACGGCGTATGAAGGCAAGTAAACGTTATTATCGACGCTTGGCATTTGCCTTGCAATATAAAGTAAAACATTACGAGACGACTCACATTGAACATTTTAATTAGGGCATGCAAACCGGATAACCGAAAAAGCCGGATAACCGACTGTTTTATAAACCGTGTTTTTTAGCGATGCAAATCCGGGTTTTTCGGTTATGTTTCTCCTATGTTATTGATTTAATTATTTTTATTTTATTTTTCTTTTATTTTCCCAAAAAACAAAATAAATTTAACACTGACAACGTGGACAGGACAGCCAGGCAGCGTTAGTTCCTATTTCGGCCACGTAAATTTAGATCCTTGACGCACTACTATGCCACGCTGCCGCTATTTTGTTTTGCGGTCAGTCTGTGTATAGTGAGACGAGTGCACGAGATGTGTTTGTCGGTGATTACATTGCAGATATTATTTTATCAAGGTAAGTTTGATCACATTCTTTTATATCAATGCTAATATTACATGAAGTGTTGACGAAATACTGTAATGTAATCAGGGCTGGGATGTTTTGAATATTTAAGTAATAGCTTTAATTAATTAGTTTTTTTTTCGTAGCAATATGGATAGTGGGGTTGAGCTCTGAAATCTATACCTCCAACAAGTGTGGCCGAGAGCCTTTTAATCAGTGGGTCTCATGTGTAATTAAATCCGTAGTACTCTAAATTATACTTCCTTGATGCACTTATAACGTCACGGTCATTCTATCAAAGTGCAATTCATCGCTTACCATCAGGTGAGATAGTGGTCAAGCGCGATCCTATAGAATATTAAAAAAGTAAAAAAAGCAATTCTGTTTAGAATTTTGTGATTTTAACCTATATGTATAAGAATGACTGATTTGTTCAGTTTTGTTAAATTAGCAAAGGAAAAAGACTTCTATTTTATGCGATATTTAAATAATTATTTTCATCGCATTTTACGTGCTGTTTTTGCCTGCTTGTATTTTATGAGGCTTAAATTGTTATTTTATTATTATATATTTATTTATACCTACCAAAAGTTCCTAACTTAATATGTTAGGATCCTTAAGTTTTGAAGAATATGTTATTTACCTAAATAATAAGCTTTATTCTATGTTATTTATTTCGAAAATACACTTTTGTGTTGTTAATTAGTAGTTGTAGCTTGTTTCAGTTCAAACAAATGCTCATTATTATAAACATAAGTGAAATAAACGTAAAACAATACATAGTTTGATTAGACTTCAGCATTTTCATTTCTTTACACAGATAATTCCCATTTCTGTAACAAAAAATTATAAAGAAAACCGAAAAAACCGATTTAACCGGTTTATCCGGTTATGTAAAACTAATACCCAAAAAAATCGTTTTTCTGTCGCAAACCGGTTTTTGCATGCCCTAATGTTAATATGTAGACAGGGCACAAACAAGCGAGTGGAGAGATCAATGACAGAAAAGGGAGTTCAAAGTCCTTGTTTTTTTTTATTATCCTTTCTAATAAAAAAGACAATTACCCAAATAATCACTAGACTGTATATTTTGTCCTCAATAAATAACCACATTCGGACCGAACCATTTTAGTGTTAACCAAGATAAAAATGAGATAATATTATTTATATTATTCTCATTGTACGCTTGACAAATAAAATCCTCGGTCCCAAGGACAAAGTCGACTATTTGGTGCTAAGTTAGTGTCCAATATCTTTCCATATATACACGGCGCCTATATCGTTTGTCACAGCTTTGTTCCTTGTAGCTTTAATGTCAATAAAGTGTCTTGTTTGCGAACATTTTCGTGTTGTAGCTTATTTCACGTGACACCCTCTATTACGTGGACGTCAATGAAATTCTTAACGCGCTGTATCTCCTTCCTTGGTTGTAGTTATTTTCATTGAGCAGCATGATACAATTTTCCCGTCCCGCTTCCAACTCCTAGTTCCATTACTATAATATTGGTAAGTGTTCCTGCAGACACCTATAATGGAATCCTGATTTATCTACACGCTCGCTTTCTGCAAGGCTTTAGTAAAAATCCTATCTCAATCCGCATTTAGATGCATCAGCAACGTTCGGAATCACGGTGGAAAAATATCAGCCAATGTTCAGGTAACGCTAAGACACACGAAGATTTTGAAAATCATTTTCTTATTCTACGAGTTTATTGTAAGTTCGTAGAGCAAATAGGTTAGAATTCAAAACTTGAACAGACGCACACGTTCTTAGGAAAGTTGGCAAGTTGGTTCATACAAAATAGTACCGGCCCACGTCGGAACTTTACACGATACTAACTCGTTTATACGTTAGCAGTTGTCTCCATGGATTTATTCATCCGCAGCCATTTGTACGGATGATCTATTTTTATTGTAATCACTGCCACGTGTAACCGACATTCAGCAGCAATTTCCTTATACCTTTTCAGGTATCAATTTGTATCTTATATTTATTTTTACCCGAATGCAAGGAAAGGGTTATGGTTAGGGTGTATGTATGAGTGTATATATGTAATATTCTTTATTACCTCATATCTTTCAAACCGCTAGACGGCTTTATATAAATAAAACATAGATACGTCTTGACCGCCAAGTGTTCTTAGATAGCTAAAATTAAAAAAAAAAAACATGGCGGCTTTTGGACGCCATATATTGTGCGGGTCCCAATTTGATTCATAAGCAGTCGGGTTTTTGATTTTCAAATTAAGTATTTTATTGGAAAAAGATATATACTCGTCTACTTAAAAAAAGATTTTCCCTAAAGTGATGAAGCGGGGAGCAGTTGTTTTTTAGATACAAGAAAATCTATGTGATAGATATTTACAGGAAAACCTATGTGACCCAAATCCCTGTCAAAAGGAAGGCTTGATTCCAAGGCATACGGTTAAAATTTAGTGGTCAATATCACTAAACAACAATAGCACTAAATGCGTTTGTGTGGAGTCGCTTACTAACTTGGTTCAGATCCTGGCCGAGATCAAAAGGTTCCTTTGGCGACCTTTAAATGCACGTCAATATAGTGGTCTGTGGTGGTGGATTCCTGGAATACTTGTTGCGATAGGAGTGCATGAAACTAGCTTCCCGAGTGGCGTTCACCAAATTCGTTCTGTGATTCTGAACGCCCGGCACGCCCTGGACTCGGTAGCACTCGGTAACGCAAAATCAAAGTCAAAACAAAAAATAATAATATGAAAACTTATTGTTAAAAAAAAAGAAATCTTGTCTGTCAGAGTCTAGCTGATTAATCCTTTCACCACGATTATAAACTCAAAAAGTGTCGATAAATGTTCGTGATAACTTGACCACTAATCAGGCCTTAATTTTACACGTTTTAGAAAAGTTACCCCTTCGGCAGTTAACGTTCCCGATAGATACTGAAAATCATAAATTGAATCTTCTTCAAATATATCGACTCAGTAAACTAAACGTAAACTTTCAATTTTCAATGCTATCCCTGCTCAGATAGTTTCATTAAAAGTCTTATCGTTGCCCAAATATTCATACTAACTTTGCAGCATAAACTTCAGGCGATCTACCGTAATATGCTTACGTATTTGCCACCTACGGATATATATATATATATTTTTTTTTCAGACTTACATCAGATTAACGCTTCATCGCATTTACTTTAGCAATTTAGCTATAGGTAAACTCGCTACTACACTGGGGCTAAATTTTCTTAGCTCGGCTTTCAGTCACCGATCGCACACTCATACCATAGACCTGTCAATAGAACCCCACTCACCGTCTGAGCACTACCATAGATTAAATTTAGCGAATTGGATATTGATGGATTCCACCCTTGGGGAGCGGTTAATTAATCTCATTATCAAAAAGTTTCCTAGCTGCGTTGGACAGTGATTCGAAAAACCTTGTTAAGTTATTACAATAACAAAATATAAGTTGTTTCTAAAACTTAATAAAACATCAAAATTTAGAGAATTTCAAACCGTAAAGTACTTATTTAAAGGTCATTCAAACTAAGGAGTACTTCGGGCAAAATTAATTCAGTTCCTGATTTTAACTTAACATCATTTTAGAGGCTTATTTAAAGCTTGCATCTGTTTTTCAAGTGCTTCATCATTAACGAAAAATGTAACTTAACCCTTGCTTAACAAACTATTAAGTAAGAAAAATAATCGTGAAACATTTTCTAGATTATAACGATGAAAAACTATCTTAAACCAGAACAATGCTGTGCTTTTTTGTGTAGTTTATTTCAAAGTTCAAAGCGCTAAATTCTGCGGTGCACCCACGGCCATTACATAGAATAATTTACTAGAATCTGGCTCACACTGGATGCTACATCATATACTGGGTGATACATGGACACTGCTATTAGAAACACGTGCATCTTACATATAACTTGACCCTTACTCAGAGACAGTATTTATGAGCGCTTGACAACACGAGGCTACTTGAAATGTGACCGATGTGGTAAATACTCTTATGTACACATGTCAAGTATATGGATGGATGAACATAAGTGCATTACTTGACGAACTGTAGAGATACTACTGACAGTCTGAGTTGGGCATTTCTTTAACCTTTTGCAAAACGGATCCTTCGTTACATTGGTAGACATTCTACACAAAAGATCTTATGAATACTTTCATTGTGCGTACAGCCGTAAGTATTATATTATTTGTGGTACAGCTAAGGAGTGGAATTCATTCCCAGAGTCTGTGTTTCCTGGTAGCTATAACCTCCCCCAAATCTGTGAATAGGTTACTTCCAGGCAAGCATGCTCAGTCGTCAACCTCATCATACAGCTTCCCTTCTGGTGATATCCGAAATGCGATCATCTCAATAATAATAAAAAACCTGCCAAGTGCGAGTCGGACTCACGCACGTAGGGTTCCGTACCCATATCGCAAAAACAAATTACGTTTGTTGTATGGAAGCCGCACTTAAATAATTATTTTGTTCTGTTTCTAGTATTTTGTTTTGTTATAGCGGCAACAGAAATACATCATCTGTGAAAATTTCGACTGTCTAGATATCACGGTACATGAGATACAGCCCGGTGACAGACAAACAGGCAGACGGACAGTGGAGTCTTAGTAATAGGGTCCCATTTTTACTCTTTAGGTACGGAGCCCTAAAACGGAACTTGTCCTGAAAATGACCTAATTGCCATAAAATAAAACTTCAAAAATGTTCTTTATGGAGAACTAACTGTTTGCATACGTGCCGCGTAGTTTTTATCGGTAAGGTCGAAGGTGGGTCGAGAACTAGTAAGTGGCTTTTAATTTTGCATTAATTATGATTAAGGTAATGCTGTAATAAGCTAGCTAGTCACATTTTTATAAAATGCGTTATTCGCAGAACATTGCAGGTCCGTTGTTCATGTACGATTTCAAATAAATATCTTTTATTTAAAACCCAAAAATGCCTTGTATGTATTTATCTTATCTTATCTTGAGGAGTTGCCGAGAATTAACTCCGACACCTCGACCCATTGGGATCTATTTTGGTCCCCTAGATAACTTACTCCTCCCCAATCTCGTTGAAAACTCTTTTCATGAGTTTTACAAAGAGACTAGGACATACGAGCCTATAGTCTTCTGGTTTTGGATATCCAACCCCTACAAGACTCATTCGCTTACCAGCCAGTGCATCGCATGTGCACAGAAGGTGCTCCATGCGTTCCCTATATTCCCCACACAACCTGCATATGGGTGTCGCGGGTAGACCCATCTCTATGCGCATGTCGTTGGTTTCAAAGTGCCCTTCCAATCAGGTAGCGGATTTGCCCCTTGCTCATACGCCCGAGCATTTATCTGTAACATTTCTTTGTACCTTGCGTTCATTATTGACCTCACTCCACGTCACCCGCGCTCGTGCCTTTGCTCGATAAAATGTTTGTTGGTTTTTAAATCAGGTTGTAGCAAAACATCGAGCGTCATGTTCGAAGTGTAGTTTGAGTTAATTACGATAAAAAACACTGAATGCTCGCTGTTCTGTTACAAGTAAATGCTCTAGTCTATACTCACCTTTAGGTACAGTTATATTATGCTCGTTATATTCAAATGTAGTTATTTATTAGACGCGGTAATTAGGGCTCTTTGGCTTGTTAATGTAACACTAATGGGATACATTAGCGAACCTAACCGCTAATATTTTACTCATCAATTTGCTATCAATATAGGATTTCCTTTCTTACGGCCCTAAAAATACAACTTTCACTTTTTCAGACATATTAAACTGAGTCTCCTAAAAAATATAAAATGTAGAGTTGTTATTATTTTGGGATAAATAATGAAGATCTAATCGTAAGAATCTTACCTCTTACTAATATTATAAATGCGAAAGTTTAGATGGCTGTGAGTGTGGAGGTATGTTTGTTACTCAATCACGCTAGAACGGCTGAACGGATCTAAATTAAATTTGGCACAGGCATAGATTATAGTCTGGAATAACACATAGGATAGTAATCACATCTCTCATATATTATAAAGACGAAAGTTTGTAACTCAAAAACTAATAAACGGATCTGGATGAAAGTTGGCACAGAGATAGATAGTCTGGTAAATCACAAAGGATACATTTTTTTCCGGGAATAAGTTCCCTTGGGATAAATTTCGGCATTTACGCGGGCGAAGCCGGTGGCAGAAATTAGTCTTGTATACACAAGATAAGCACAACAAAGATTAATAATGCAAATGGCATATATTTGTCCGAGCCATCTCGTAAAGGCAAAACAGGAAATCTTTCTAAACACCCAATAATATTACGTTTGTAGGTACTCGCCGAGCCTTCATGTCACCACTAAGAGGGAATTACGTAAAATTCCTTTGTGTCATTTATGTACCTACATATACGCGATTAGCATCCTTTGCCTACTTAGAACAGCTTTTCTCTGTGAAAATAGTTTTTAATTTTGTATTTTCACCGCTACTGCAAAACGAACAGTAAAGAACGAATACGTCTGCACTTAGTGGGTGTGTGTGTGTGTCTATTTACAAATGGCTTACAAATATTCTGCTAGCAGTCTGAAGAGTCGTCGGCCTCGTTGCTTAAACGTACAGATCTCAAGGGAGCACATTCGCGTTGGTACACTAAAGCTTTTGTTCTTTGTAGAATCGCGAATTCGCGAGGAATCTGTCGATCCTGGAAAATGATGAGCAAACCCATTACGGAGTACTGCATCTTCGGAATTAAAAAATGGACATGTATTCGTAGTGGTAAATTGCGGTTTACGATTTATGACGTATTAAAATAAAACTACTTACTAGATCTCGTTCAAACCAATTTTTGGTGGAAGTTTGCATGGTAATGTAAATCAATTTTTTTTTTTTTGTTTTATCATTCTCTTATTTTAGAAGTTATAGGGGGGATTTTACCACTTTGGAAGTGTCCCTCGCGCAAACTATTCAGTTTAGAAAAAAATGATATTGGAAACCTCAATATCATTTTTGAAGAACCTATCCATAGATACCCCACACGTATATAGGTTTCATGGAAAAAAAATTGACTCTCAGTTCTAAGTATGGAGAACCCCCAAAATGTATTGTTTTTTTTTTCTATTTTTGTGTGAAAATCTTAAAGCGGTTCACAGAATACATCTACTTACCAAATTTCAACAGCATAGTTCTTAAAGTTTCGGAAAAAAAGTGGCTGTGACATACGGACGGACAGACATACAGACAGACATGAGACAGGGTTCCGTTTTTGCTATTTGGCTACGGAATCCTAAAAAATAGAAATAAAAGATAGAAAATCAAAAATTCGAAAACATTTAAAATTCACCAACCCGCATTGGGCACTTGTGGTGGATTAAAACGCCATTTCCTCACATAGAGAGGAAGCCTGTGTCCCAACAGTGGGAACGGTCAGTGGCTGATTATGCTAATACTTATATGTTTTGTTGCAGGGTCACGTACGCGCCGACGGAGGATCGTTTCGACCTGTTGGTGGCGAACGTGTCGTACGAGCGCGGTAACGGGCTGTTCGAGTGCCGCATGAAGGCGGGCGGGTCCGGGCGCACGCTGCACGCGCAGGGCCACGCGCTCACCGTGCTCACCAGCCCGCGTGCCCCCGTGCTCACGGCCGGCTCCCACGCGCAATCCCAAGAAGGCCGAGAACTCAACCTCTCCTGCTCCAGTTCCGGAGGCTCGCCCGAACCTACCATCAAGTAAGACCCCGATTTCGTTTCGTAATTCTGCACACGTCTAGTAAATAACTTATGTGATTATTATTCACGTAACCTAAGTACGTTCCGCCTTCCGCGATACATACTATTTCAGTGAAGGTGAGAATGAGGTGATTTCAATGCAAAAATTTCAATATTTATAAAACCCCCGTCAATTTTAATTTTATGCTACATAATTTATCTATTACATAGTACATACGCTTCGATCGGCAATCTATTGAACACGTAATAATGACATGATATCTTGCGAAAACACCCTGATTCAAACTGTAAAACGCCCATAACTGTTGAACGGCTCAACCGATTTTATTCAAACATAGCTAAGGACACTCTCGATAAAATCACCATTCAAACAAAAAATAAAACAAAATCGGTTCATCCGTTTAGGCTCTATGATGCCACAGACAGACACACATATACACAGATTCACAGATACACAGCAACACACGTCAAGCTTATAACACCCCTCTTTTTCCGTCGGGGGTTAAAAATGGGGCATCCGCTACCAACCATAAGAAGAACTGAAAAATTATCTGTTCAAGCTTACATCACGAACGAAACGTCATGTTTAACATTTATTTGATACCTTAAATATTGGTAGTCAGAATTCAACGCTATTTTAAAAACAATAATTATTTGTTAGCTTTAAACTATTTGTAAATGAAATACGGTAGGTAACAAATTAAATCTTTCCGCAAAACATTCCACGAAAACCAATTCATTTTGAAAACCTTTGAATTACTTCGCTCTGAAATTACCCAGTGTAAGTAACAATGTTAAAAACAACATATATGTAATACATAAGTTAAATTAACGGTGGAAGTCTCGCATTATTTACTGTTGATATATAGGCGTGTCACTTTTAAAACTTTGTCCTGATATAAGCATAAAGTAACACATTAAACATGTAATTGTAATTGCCAGTTAACATGTGCAACTTTGTGAAATTGTTTGAACTTTAGTCTTAAGGAGCGTCCTCACTGAGAGCATTCTTTCGAGATCATTTGTAAACAAGCAATCGTAGGCGAGCAACAAATGCTTCCCAGCGAGCCCAGCATTCACTTTCGAGCAAAACTATAAACGTTCGAGTCGAACATTCCCTTGCGAGCTTGGAGCATACGAATACAATCTCGTCGTCGTCTCGTCGTTCTCGTTTTCGATCTCGTTATTCGATTGACCAAGAAGATCACAAACACTTAAGATCAAGGCACTGTTCCTTGCTTTACAAGTTGCCAGTAATATTCCTACATACATACACTCATTGATTTAATTATCTGTTTACTCGCTTTCGAGCGTTTGATTTGCGTGAACATTCGAATGCGAGCCGTTTCCGCGGAAATTGTTGCGACGTCCACACCGGCCGAAGTTCGCGCTTGCGTGTAAGCTTTGTAACGCTCGGCTCAACGTCCACACCACTCGAATATTCGACGTCGAATACTCATTACACGTGAATGCTCTTAGTGAGGACGTTCCTTTATACAAATATTTGATTTATCACCAATTAAACTTTATGCGATACGATAATCTACAATTCTAAAGATACAGAATTAAATTCTAACGAAAGGTAGGTCGTAGTAGGTACTTAACGCTATCCCAATAAAGCAGGGTTCATTACAGCTAGCTTCAGAACATTCATAATGAGCTCTGTCTCTTGCTTATATTAAGAATTCGTTCGGAAAACATCGAAAGTCATAATCGTAATGGAATAATTTATTTGACACGTTACTCAAGCCTCAGAGAAATAAAAGGTCATTACCGGCAATGCTGTAAGTCCGTATTGCGGGCTAATTATATTCGTCATAATATTCCCTGCGGTGTTTTAATTATTCACTCACACATTCGCCATTTTCCCCGAGAACAATGGCGTTGTGTGATACAACTCCTGGCACAAACACGTCAATTCTCAGACAACGTGGGTATCATGTTTTAAGACGGCAATCCTACTTGTGATTTGTACAAACAGCCGAAGACTTTACCCAGCTCCTATACAAGTGGTTGTCCGAACTAATCCCGCTCTCCACTTTGTACGTTTTCGTACCAAACCGTAATTGGCTTTTACCTAACGCATTAAGAACGGCGTACGGGACAGATAAAAAGCTGATAAATGTGTAGATAAATTTCATGTAGGCAGTGACTCGGATTCAATTAGAGTCGGGAGGGAAAGGCCGGTACAGTGGGTGCTGTGCGCGCGCCCGAGAGCTCGGCGGGCAGCTGACTGTCGGAATGACCACTGCTATAGTACATATTACGCTCCAGTACAAATAATGAAATTGAAGCGTTGCACTAAACCGCTTTACGCTGATATTTGAAAATGATGTCATATGAGCCCTCTGCGTTGTTTTCGAGCTGTCACTAGTTTGCATAAAAAGGTCGGCATCTCGGCAAGTCGGCCGAATGAAAACTAGGTGTTCTGGATAAACGTCACAAAAACTCGGTATACGAGGCACCACGTTTAACCGGATATGTGTCCCGGATACATGAACTATGAGACGTTGTGTGTGCGAGATCAGCACTAACGATGTTCGAAATTACTAAATTAATAATAAAGTGATCACGTGACATTTCGAAAGTGCTTGACATTCCCAAACATTATCAACCCCCGACGGAAAAAGAGGGGTGTTATAAGTTTGACGTGTGTATCTGTGTGTTTGTGTTTTTGTATATATCTCCTAAACGGATGAATCGATTTTGATTTCGTATTTTTGTTTGAAAGGTGACTTTATCAAGAGTGTTCTTAGCTATGTTTCATGAAAATCGGTTCAGCCGTTCAAAAGTTATGGGCGTTTTACTGTTTGAATCGGGTGTTTTCGATAGATATCGTGACATAATTATGTGTTTAATAGATTGTCGATCGAAGCATGTCTACTAATAGATAAATTATGTAGTATGAAATAAAAATATGCCGGCAGTTTCCTAAATTTTTAACTTTAACTTGTTATGTATACATTTTTTTCGTTGATTGAGTGTTACGCCTCAGTTTGACAGTAAGCAGAGCTTGACTCTTTGAAAATAAACTGACTATCATGACTGTCTAATTACGTATGAGTTCTTTGTCGACGAAGAGCAGCCACTTAACACACGACACAGGTACACATTATATTGTGATTGTAATCTGTAGCCCAACGTGGCAACGTGGAGACTCTGAATACGGAGCTATTTAGTAACCACTTAACGTACAGACAATATAAAAAGTAAGTAATGTGGGTTTCAAATTTCAAAAAGCATAAAATTTATCTTTAAAAATTTTTGAAGCAATTTTACAAAGTATGCTAGAGTTTTTCCTTTATTTATATTTAAGTTAGAACAATTTATTTGCTTTGAAATCTAATTGAATTCCAAATACCAAAACATTCTCCATACATTTGCTCATTCTTCGAAATCTCAACTTATAAGCGTAGGAGCAAAAGAGTGGCACAAGTTTATTTTTAATTAAGACCTAATCATGAATGAGTGCGTACCGCTAAAAGTTTATATCTTACACCTGCGCGTCATCCATTCTTGTCCTAACTTACCAAAAACGTTGTGGCTTTGTCACGGACTGTGGCACATAGGACCAACATTACTTCGTGAGGAACACTACCCGAGTTACATGATGTGGTATGAATTAGTGCTGCCAACTTGTCTAAGCAAAAACGCGCTGTTTCTAGATCTTTCAAAAAGCGCTAAATGGTCGCTGTTAAAAAATCGCTGTATTCGGCGCCAAATTCAAACAAAACGCCTAATAATTTGAGACTAGGGATGTATAAACGTATTTTCTCAAACATGCATGGAGATATTGTCATTATTTTCGAAAACAGAACACACGAAGTATTGAATTTACGGACAAAGAAACTCAAATCCATTGCAGGAGCGTTTTTTGTATTTGGAACATTACAACGCTCCAGCAACGTTGTTGTAACTTTTAATAAATGAAATGTATAATATAAAATTATGTTTTATTTCCCTGCGTTCTTTTGAGAAAAGCACTATATATGCCTCGGCGGAAATGGCAATTGCCTGTCTCTTATTAGTGAAGTCCTCGCCAACGGCTCGGCCTGCAATTGCCTATTGCCCGGCCTTTGCAATAATGCACTATTTTATTGAATCAAAATATGTCATAGAAAAGACTTACATACATTATAGTACTTGTACGCTGATGCGCGCGCATCGCTATTTTGTAAACAAGTAAAAATTCTTGAAGTACGTTATTTCCTCGTCTATAAAACGTCGTATGACATACGTGCGCGTTGATAATTACAGTAATTTTCAACTTACCGCACTTATATCATAATGCACTATTAGCAAAAATAATGTATTTTTGTGAACAACCGTAACTCAGACATTAACCCTCAGTTTCCCACCTTAAAATTATCGGAGAATTAATGTGACAAATTGTCAAACACGCGTTATCTGCTGTGATTGATTGAATGAATTTTCGACAGCCAATCACAGAAGAAAACGCGAGTTTGACAATTTGTCACATTAATTCGCCGATAATTTTAAGGTGGGAAACTGAGGGTGAGTCCGCCTATGTACCTTTATGTTGCATGAAGTTTTAATATTAATTAAATAAACATCGGGCCATATACTGGCCGAATATTATCATAATAATATTAAGCAAAAATTTAAACGTGTCTCACTGAAAATATTGTTATATTCGAGCTTATAAAACCACCTATTAAATCGTTATTTGAAAACGTATAAAGGTCATTGAACATTTATTTATAATATCGTGGGTCTGTTACAGCTGGTTTTGTAAATGAGAATGAATGTGATCGGGGAATTAAAATGGAGGCTTTTATCACATTCACGCAACAAAGGAAGAATTTTGTTAATCGTTCTTTGAGAATCCGCAAGCCTGAAAGCCCAGTGGCAGTGGTTCAAACAGAAAATAGATTACTGCTGTGTTTCAAAAGCAATAAACATTATTTTACCGAATACCGAAGGGTTCGCGACTAATGTAAATTCATTCACACGTTTCTAGGTTTATTAATAAAGTGCCGAGGAAAAAGTGTGATTTTTGCTGAGTGAGAAAAAAATGGTTTAAATAAAACGAACCCTTTGAACGAAAAAATCAGCAAGCCACTTTACTGTATAGCCACAGATAATATAATACTAGCATACAGATGCCTCATCTCATACAAAGAAACCGTGCTGACGTAACTAGCGTTTTTCATCTAATTGATCTTGTTATTTTTGTAAGTACATCAAGCGCGTTCGATCCCGTTTCACGGCTATAGATGGTGTTAGCAGCGACTTGCAAGTAAAAAGGTTTACTCGGTTCGTGAATATTTTTTCTTAAAATACAGTGAAGGTTCGTTTTATAGTATTTTTGTGCACGTTTTTACAGTTTTTTTGCACCAAAATCTGTATTGTTACACATTTTGGTGCAAAAAAACTGTGCAAATTTTAACAATCGAGTGGAATGCCTCAGAAATTTAAAAAATGCGCCATCTATTGGCATTTTGTACTTAGTAAAGTTGATTAAACAAGAACATACAATTTTATGTATGTGCATTTTCAGAAAATGTAAATTTTACACACAATTATATTGAATTATAGCAATGAGACCCCGTGATAGTATAGCAAAGAAGTGTGACAAAATGTGCTCGTTCAAATGTTAATGAGTGTAATTTTTCAGATGGTACCGAGAGGGTTCAACGTACCCGCTGGATGCGACGATAGCGCACGCCAGGACTCGCTCGGAGCCGACTGTGGCGACCCTGACCCTCATGCCGACCAGGGAAGACGATGGCGCCGTATTCCGGTGCGTAGTGTGGAACAGAGCCATGTCGGAGGGACAGCAGCTTGACGCTTCTGTTGATCTTAGTGTTAATTGTAAGTACAAACTTCTATGTTAAATTTTGTACCTTTATACGCGACTTTCGAAGGAGGGTAATGTGTTTATCAGTCTATGTATGTATGTTTGTTCCTATGTGGCGTTCTAGAGACGTTGTACAAAATGCGAAGTCGATGGTCTGTAAAAGGTATCTAAACGCTTTATAATTTAATTCCGTATGCTCTGCTGTATGAACACAACAACAATTACCAGGATGCCGGCTGTTGTGGAAATGACAGAAAAACATTGCAGCTGCATTAATTCTACCGCAAATTGTAAAAGTCAACGGCTACGGTAAGTAACACTGAATTATATCAGTGCATTATGACATTCTTGTTGCCAGCACTCCTTGTATCATTTTAACGCTCCTCTCCCTCAAGTCGTTTGAAGTTATTTAGATCTTCTTTATCATCGCAATTTTCGGGAAACGAAGCTTTTTAAACCGACTAACTAAAAAACTTTTTCACAAAAAAAAACCGCAAAGTGCAAAATAACTTTAATTTCGGAAGTCGATGTCAAAAACGATAAAAAAGAAATAGGTATCAAAGACATCGGCTTTCGAAACGAAAGTTATTTTGACTTTTTAGTGTTTTGCTTTTGAAGTAGGTTTATCATTTTGGAAAAAGTTTTTATTTCTTTCTTTTTAGTTTTATTACACTATCGCAAAAAGTAAGTAAATTGTGTAGTAAGGTACCTCAAGGATTGACAAAATACCCATATTTACTCAATTTACACATTTGTGCTGTTTGTCGCTTAGCAGTTCGGTTGTATGTTCCATATATTGTAAACTGCTGAACTGATTTGGATGAAACTTGCACTTTTCTCTTATTTGAGAAATACCTAATTTAATCAAAAATAATGGTCACGATCTGTTATGTAGTTTTGGAGAAATACGTGGACATCAACATACACTTAGAAGCCCATTTAAAGTAACATGTATGGATATTGGGCAATTCCAGCACAGTACATGTCGAATTGATTACCTCCTTTTTTTGAAGTCCATAAAATATCCTCAAAACGCCGGTAGTAAGTCTAAACTAGTAGGCAGCCGTGTCATGAAGACATCACGTTCCGGTACAGTACAGAGTGAAATCAATATCGTTGCAATTTATCACGTTTGGAATCCGCACTGCGAGCGTCTGTCCCCGGAGTGTGATTGGCCACATCTATAGTGGTCACACGTTACTTGAATAACCTATTACATTAATATTACTTCGTTTGAAATATAGCTTAAGGATTATATTAAATTATTCTCCAACTTAGAATTATAAGCACGTAATAAGACCATACAGGCCTACATCGACTTGACTTACCCCAAATGTTAGGGACTGAGCCAAATACATAATTGAGAATTGTATTATAACCACCGTATGTAAACAACAGGTTCATTCATCACGTATATAAGCACCTACATTTTGGTTATTTCTTCGTTCACATGTAGTGTTGTATATTAAGCCAGTTACGTCATCAAATTCTTTTCACGCCCCGAATAAACCTATTCAGGAATTTGTTTAAGGATGTCGTCGCGAGTCTGAAAAACAAGTATTATAACAAAATAATAACTTGTTTGAATATCCACTGAATACTTCCGAGAGCTTATAGCTGCTTTGCTTGTTATTATTGAAAGTTTTTTATTAGGATTAAAGAAAAAAACAATTGCAAACAAAATAAGGTTATTCTTTTTTATTCGTATCTACCAAATAAAAAGTTGATGTTTCTGTAATCTGTTCACTTTAAATCTCCTAGCAGTCTTTATGTTACATTTGTTAAATGTATTTATCAGTTGTAAGATTTCCTATTTCAATTAGATTAATTCATTTCATCCGAGTTTTATTTCTTCAAAGTGGGCAAAGCTTTGTAGTAAAATCTTATTTGCGTACAATAAATCTTTGATGATTTGCTGCTCGTAAACTTTGATGTTTTCTTCAACGTCTACCATTTACGTCTCTCAAGTCCTTTTGTATTTTGAGTTGAGATAATATTAATAACCTTGATCTTTAGGGTTCTGTACCCTAAGGGTCCAAACGGAGCGCTATTGGCTATTGCTGTCACTCACGCGTCCGTCTGTTTGTCTGTTCGTTGTCTGTCAAACATTTTGTTCTGGAGAATGTTTTTACTACCCCTTGTTTAACTTGAAATTTGGTGATAATGTTTACTACGAGTATTACCTATATTTTACTAATAAATACCATAGTCATGATCCAGCCAGTCCCCTTGCTGTCCGCTGTCTAGTATAATAGATTAGTCTCCACAGGATCGCCCGGTTAAGCAGTAGCCAATCACTTTGACTGAATTGCGAGACGAAAGAAAAAAAAAAACAACTACTAACAATATATTGATAAATTGGTACAGAACCCCAAATGTGCAAAGTCCGCTTTTTTCAAACATACTTTTTCGGAATTTTTTAATTCTATTTTTTTCTGTTTTCATTATTCCTGACCTGCCTTCAGCTTCAGCTTCAGCTTTTACTACTAGATTTTCAAAAAGTAATACCGACCTACAATTTTCTGTTGTTCAGAGAGAAATCCCGCTCGCTATTATTTACACGACCCTACTGTGCAAATACTAAGAATGTTCTTACCTTATTCCAGAACTGATATATTGCTATTTATTTTAGAATAATTCACATTGTCTTTATTAAAAAGAAGAGATATAATTATATATATAATTAGACTAAAGATCCCAAAGGCTTGGGATTGAGCTGCTCCAATTTGCTTTTCTTGCAATGACAAGAATATTTACTTTTTAAAGTATTATATTATTTTATTTTAATTATTGTGAATGTGAAATCTACGTGGATCATTCTTTTTATTTTGTTTTTATTTTTAATTTATCTTAGTTTTTAATCATAGTTTGAGTATATTAGTTTATGCGGCCTACCTGAATGTCCTTTGGTATTGTTCGTCGAATCGTTGAGCTCCTTAAATTCTGAGTTGAGCTGCTCGGTTATTGACAAATGCGTGCACTGACTGGACAGGTCCACTCAATCATGTCAGACATCAGTCTACATGGTCTTCACATGAACTAACTAAGATTTTGTCTGGACTTTAAAAGATAATGTGACCTCTGATTTTATTTCGGCCTTTCTTCTCAGAGTAGTCAGATAGGACCTACCCACCTCATCTAGTTTAAAAAAATATCATCGACATTTAAAAGTGTTTGCACAAACCAACTTACAGAAATAAAATCATTTATCAAAATTCCCAGATCACGAAACCCAAAATCCTTTTGGCTTCGCTTAGATTAGTTATATACCTTAGGTCTAAAATTAAATGAAGTAAAACGTGAGTACTTATTTATCTTTATTCTATGTATGTTGCCTATATACCTACAGATTGAGGACCGAATTTAAGTAAATATATTTATACAGATTTTGGTAGGAATACGAATTGAGTCTATGAATTCTTTATATCATATGAAAAAATATGTTGAAATACACAGCACTCTTAGAGACTGCTACTAGAAATATTTATTCCGAACACGTTTTAGAAATATTAGGTTCATCCTTATTCTAAAAAATCTCAACGTTGTCTCTGAGCCAGAGTGTTGTCATTATAAAGTAGACTTTTTCCAGTTTCCTGACAGCTATTTCAACCTTTTAATTTATTGCAGCTTTTACCGTATTCAGGCTTTTATTTTCGTTTAACTTGTTTTCGCTGACTTAAATTGCTTATAAAAACTTTCATGAAAAATATCTGGGCTTTTGTAAAAAACCGGTCAAGTGCGAGTCGGACTCGCGCACGAAGGGTTCCGTACTTGGTAAAATGCGGTTTACGATTTATGATGTATTAAAAAAGAACTAATTACTAGATCTCGTTCAAACCAATTTTCGGTGGAAGTTTATATGGTAATGTACATCATATATTTTTTTTAGTTTTATCATTCTCTTATTTTAGATGTTACAGGGGGATATTTTACCACTTTAGAAGTGTCTCTCGCGCACTATTCACTATTTAGTTTAGAAAAAAATGATATTGGAAACCTCAATACCATTTTTGTAGACCTATCTTTAGATAACCCACACGAATGGGTCAATGAAAAAAAAAAAAAATGAGTTTCAGTTCTAAGCATGGGGAACCCCCAAAATTTATAGTTTTTTTTTTCTATTTTTGTGTGTAAATCTTAATGCGATGCACAGATGCATCTACTTACCAAATTTCAACAGCATAGTTCTTATAGTTACGGAAAAAAGTGGCTGTGACATACGGACGGACAGACTGATAGATAGACATGACGAATCCATAATAATAATAATAAAAAATAATAAAATGTTTATTTCATCAACTTATGCAAATTACAATGTTATTTTTGAAGTCACCTTTTAAGCAAAGATTTGCTTGCATTAGGTGGCTTCGCTCCTCCAGTTTACATTAACTATACATAGGTATGTGTGACAAAAATAAATATAAAAATAAACAAAAACATTAGAATATTTTGAAAAAATGCCAGAAGATTAACAATAAAAAATACTACATATAATTATTAGTAAGAAATAAGGAGTGCGCGCGGTGTTATGTGGGTGTGAGGTGGTGGTGTGGGTGTGTGTGTGATGTAGAGGTGTGAATGTTGATGTGGAAGGTGTGATTCGTGTACTTTTTGTTTAGTCTAGCGACAGTTTATAAATTATGATTATGCATTTTGGGAATTATGTGATTGTATGGAGCAGAGCCTCGATTTCTTCGTAGGTTTTGCTCTTCAACCATTCTGTGAGTGTCTTTTTGCAGTCGCGGTATGTCATTGGGTATATGGTGAGAGTTTTGTTGAGGAAATTGTATAAGCGAGAGGATTGCTTTGTGTATTGTCTTGTAGCAAATGTAGTTTTGACTGGGGTTTCCGGAGCTACTTTATTCTTCCTCCTAGTTTGTATCCTGGGAGTGACAAAGGGAAGGGATTTATGTTTTTTCAAAGTTATCAGGAGGATATAGAGCTTTCTAACTGACAAGACGTTCGAAGTTGAGTATAGGGTTTCGGTGGGGAATAATCGTGGTTTAAAACACATGACCTTCAATAATGCTCTCTGTGCCCTCTCCAGTTCCAAAAACTTTGTTTTTGATGCTCCTCCCCAAATTGGTAAACAGTACGTCAGTATGGATGGACCCAGAGACACATAAATTTGCTGGATAAGATCTTTAGTAGCCACATGCCGAAGAGTTTTGAAGGTCCAAATTAATTTCCTGGCTCTGTTCATTATCAGTTCTAGATGCAAGTGCCACGATAGCCTTTGGTCGAGCATAACACCAAGGTATTTAGTGCTACTTACTTTGCTGATTTTTAAACAAGAGCAGTTGGTGTCAGGGGAGTCAGAGCAGGTATGTATTTTAATCTGGAGATCTTGAGATGGCTGAGTACGATTGTCAATGGAGAAACAAATGTAGTTAGTCTTTGAGACATTTAAAGTCAAAAGGTTACGTTCGAGCCAGGCAGCTATTCTAGACAAGCCACGTTCGGCAGCGTGACCGACGCTGTTCCAAGTTTCTCCCGAGAAAATAATTGCTGTGTCATCAGCATAGGAGAATATGTGTGCACCGTCAATTTTCATGTTACAAAGGCTGTTTATATAAATGAGAAACAGCGTCGGGCCGAGCACACTTCCTTGTCCCACTCCGTATGTGACTATTTCTTCGGAACTAGTGACTGATCCTATCTTAACTACATATCTGCGTTCGCTTAGGTATTCTTTAAAGAGTTTAAGTGGTATTCCTCTTACGCCGATACCTTCTAACCTGCCCAAGAGTGTAGGGACACTGACTGTGTCGAAGGCTTTTTTTAGGTCTAAAAATACTGCCATACACTTAACACGACTGTCCATATTTTTTGTGACTATAGATTTAAGTGCCAAGACCGCGTCTTCTGTAGACTTACCCTGTCTGAAGCCAAACTGTGAGGGTGAGATTAAGTTATTTTTTGTTAAATATCTAGTCAAGCGGTGATTTACTACTCTTTCAACAATTTTAGACAACGATGGAAGTACAGATATCGGTCTGTAGTTAGACGGGTCAGCTACGTTACCGCTCTTGTACACAGGTGTTACTACAGCTTTTTTCAGGGCGGCTGGAAAAGTTCCTTGTTCAAAGCAGAGGTTAATAAGGTGTGCGATAATTGGTGAAATAATGGACTTGGCAGCTTTTAAGAAATTTATAGGTATTTTGTCGCAGCCAGTTGCACTGTCGGACTTTAGATTCATGATTACGGTTGCTACTTCGTCAGGGTCAGAATTGTGAAGAACAAAGGACGAGACCGGTGAAGCCGCTACGTCCTGAGGTGATGCGGTGTTAGGTTTATTCTGAGGGTTGTTTATTATGTCGTCAGCAAGACACTCCCCTATAGTGGAGAAATATTTGTTAACTTTGTTTACTGCATCGAGAGGGTTAGCGGCTATTTCCAGCAATACTGTATTTTGTGTTTTAGGTGGTTTTCGTTGGGAAATATTGTTTATTGTTTTCCATAGTTTTTTAGTGTTTTTGTGTGTCTTATATAGAAGTTCACGATCGTGTCTCCGTTTTTGTTTCTTGATGATAGTGTTGCAATAATTCCTATATCTCCTATAGGTGATTTTCAGTGTTTCGTTAAAAGGGTCTAGTTTTAACTTTTTTTGCATATTGTTGCGATTTTGTATGCAGCGCAGAAGGCCTATTGTCATCCAAGGTTTAATCAATCTATTTTTAAGGGGGATTCTCGTAATAAGAGTGCTGGCTGTGAGGCATTTTTGTAACAAACCTATTAGCCTATCTAATAGAATAGTAGGGTTTGTAAGGTTTGTGAGGTCGTGAATGTTCTTAGTTGTTAAAAGCTCGAGTGCATGTTCTACGTTTAGTGTTGTTTTCGTACTATGTGTTTTATGTATATTCGTCAATTCAGCCAGTTTTAAGAAAATCATAGAGTGATCGGTAATGGTAGTGTCGATGATTGCAATGAACGCAGATTTTTTGTTAGTTCTAAGTTTTAGCATGAAGTGGTCAAGACAACTTTTGTCTCTCGTGGGATATGAGTGTCCGGGGAGTAGGCCATGTGTTGCTAACATATTCAAATAATTTAGTCTATTTGATCTCTCGTATGATTGCTCTTCTTGCCTGTGTATTAAATTTATATTAATGTCACCAGTTATTATTACATTTTTTTTTGAAGGAACGGTAGCTAGGTGGAGAGATAAGGAGTTTATGAAATCTTCCGCATTTTTCTTTGATGGAGAGCGATAAATTCCTAGGATTATAAGATCGGGTTTAATATTAACTTGTAAGCAAGACGCGTGTGTTAATTCTATCTCCTTTATTTGAAACTTGTGTGTGTTATTAATAAATACGACCACACCGTCGGCTTTGTTTAAATGTTTAATAGTGCGGCCAGCAGAGTAACTACTTAATTGAGGAATATTCTTATTAGGGTTAAGCCTGCACTCACTCAATACAATAACGTCAGGGTTATGATTTAAATTAGCTAGGTTCGATTGTAAGTCGCTAAAATTAGAGTATATACTTCTGATATTCTGTGATATAATCGTGAAATCAGTGCTCTTAATTTTTATAGTTGTGCTAAAATCGAGTAGGGAGCAGTTTGACACTTGGGCTATTTCTGTATTATCTATTTCAGTTATAGTGTCTAGAGTTCTATTATCCATACTTGAATGTTAGGTGACTGTAGTACAAAAAATAATAGTGTTTTGTTATTAGAGGTGTGTGTGTTTGTGTAAGTGATTTAAAAAGGAGGTTATTCACGAAAGGTTTATTAGTGTGTATTTTTAGTGTGTGTGCGCACGTAACAATAATATTATTTTTAATTCTTAGACTAATCAACAACAATATTACAGTAATACATAATTTTAACTTATTAACTATATGCCCAATACTTTAAGGATTCAGCATACAGCAGATACAAAGACTTATGTGCTTAAGTTTTCCACATGTAACATTTTGGTTAATTGATACTAGTCATATTTGTTGCATAAGATTGTTAACATGCATTTCGCTCTTAATTATTATTTTTGGCGAGCTGTCATCTTTTATATATTGCCATAAGGGTTCCGTTTTTTGCCATTTGGCTAAAAAGGGTGAGGGGTGTATGGGTGTGTGTAAAACCATTTTCAGTTGGTTAGATGTTATAAATCCTATGTAATTGGGCGAGCCTCTTGTAATTGACCTGGTGGCACAAATACGTGGAGTCTAGTGCTGGTACTGTGAATTTCTTAGTGAAAAAATACAATAACACTTTTTAAATGTTAGTCTAAACTTTTGTAGAATTAATTCCGAGTCCGCTCTACGTGGTTTAGTAACAGCTTTGTTCAAAGCAAGTAACATTTAGTAGTTCAAGTTTGTTTAGGCCAGGCCACACGTTAAGACAAATCCCGCAATCGAAAGTTTGCCAGGTGAACCGACCAGCGAACAAAAACTTTGTTTTTGTTGTGGTTACTGTACAATTACTCAAAGGAAATGCTTTGTCGTTACGATGCGATGGATGGTATGATATTTAACAAAAATATAATTAAAATAGAATGGTATGTAAACAATACTAGCTCATAGCTGATTAGAATGCTTTTTAGGGTTCCGTACCCAAATGGTGAAAACGGGACCCTATTACTAAGACTCCGTGGTCCGTCTGTCTGTCTGTCACCAGGCTGTATGAACCGTGATAGCTAGACAGTTGAAATTTTCACAGATTACGTATTTCTGTTGCCGTTATAACAACAAATACTAAAAACAGTATGAAATAAATATTTAAGTGGGGCTCCCATACATCAAACGTGATTTTTTTGCTGTTGTTTGCGATAATGGCACTTGGCCGGTTTTTTAATAGAGATACGAGAAGTTGCACCAGAGAACCCTTTGCAGGTAGAAATAGATGGTGTGGCTACCATGGAATGTAAAGTAGATGCCAAGCCTAAAGTGAGCACCGTGAGATGGACTAGGAAAGGAAAATTCATCTCAAACTCTTTCACTCATACTATCCAGGGAGTTACAGTGCAGGACGCGGGCAAATATACATGCAGTGCTGACAACGGCCTCGGGCGCCCCGGAGAGAAAGAAATGTACCTCGATGTACTATTCCCTCCGAGTGTAACAGTCGAGTCCAAAACTTATGAAGCCGAGGAAGGTGGAAATGTCGAAATTCGTTGCGAAGTCTCAGCGAACCCTGAGCCTACATCCATTGATTGGACGATGGAAGGTAAACCTGATTTCCATCAGAGCGGAAACACTCTTAGTTTAAAAAGAGTAAATGCCGAGATGGCCGGAACTTACGTTTGTCGGGCTGTGAATGTTATATCATCTACCAATGGAAAGCGAACAGAGCGACAACAGTGCATCGGTAGCTGTGCTAGTGCGACACAAGCCTGGTTGTGCCTACATCAGTCCTGATCGATCAGTGGCCCAAGAAGGAGCTGGGGTTACTCTTACTTGCAGCGCTAAACCACCAGGCTGGCCAGCCCCACAGTACCGATGGTTCCGAGATATGGATACTACATCAGACGTAAAGCCTGCAGTGCGCTACAGGCAATCACTACTCCATACCTAGTGCACACCTTGGAAGTGAAGGTGTTTACCATTGTCAAGCAACAAACGAATTAGGTCACGGCGAGCTAGCCTCCGTCACACTAGAAGTTCACCAGCCGCCTCGTTTCCAAACGAAATTATAAACTCATATGACGAAACGCTCGGGAGAACAAGACTTCACGGTCACCTGCAGTGCACTCGGCAAACCGCGACCTAATGTGAAATGGTTTAAGGACAACGCTGAGATCAAAGCCGATACGAATTTATACGAAGTCAAAACTGATATTAAAGAGACTGGAAATGCCGTTTACACTGTTCAAAGTACTCTTAGATTTAACTGAAAGGCGAGACCGAATACTAATGACCTTTTGCCGGACGACCGGGGCATTTATTCCTGTGCATTCGAGAACGAAGTTAAGAAAGTCGAGTCTACGATGCATCTTCGAATAGAACGTGAGTATACAAGAAAATATGCAATGTTATTTTAGAATCTCATTACCTACTTTAATTAGCAGAGAAATAGAAAATTTGCTCTCCATAAAGAACTAATTATAAAACATTTCTTTAATTTTTCGCTTCCTTTATATTAAAGAAAGATTGTATGGAAAAGGAAGTGAAAGGAAATTAGAAGGTAGGTATATGTATATACATAATTTATAGATATATTATTTTCAAGCTTGTTATCCTCATTTCAGACGAACCCATATCGATTCGGCAACATACTAAAGTTGCTTACGACGTTATGGAAATGGCTGAAATAGTATGCAGAGTACAAGCGTACCCCAAGCCAGAGTTCCAATGGTTTTACAGATCTAACACAGCTCCACTGCAGATGTCCTCTGACGGGCACTACGAGATAAATACGACGACCGACAACAACGACTCATACCGCAGTGTTCTTAAAATAAAGACGGTAAAACCGCAAGACTATGGGGAGTACTACTGCAAAGTGAAGAATTCGCTAGGCAGTATACGTCCTCAGATTAAGTTACAGCCTAAAGGGGCTCCGGAGTCCCCTCGATTGTTGGAGAGTCAAAAAGTGGGGCCTACGTACGTGACTTTGAAGTGGGAGGCTGGTTTTGATGGGGGGTTGTCGAGCACGAAGTACTTTGTGCGTTATCGGCGCGAGACTCTTCGGGGTACTGGATCTTCTACCAACTCCGAACACTGCGCTTCGGACCGCACCTCGGAGTTCGACTGGATGGAGTACGACTGCGGTCGCATCAACCCCTGCAACGTCACCAGGCTAGACCAGCATAACACGTTCTCTTTCAAGGTAACAAACTCTTCAATTGACTAGTTTCTGAAATAATTAAGATTTTGAAACTTCTCATGTACATATTTCATTTCTCTTACAATCACATCAGTGTAATAATTGTGTGTTAAGGACCGACTGTTAAATACAGGGCTGTCGTAATTACTCGTTTGTTCACAAATAAATCAATAAGATTCTCGAAAACCTCAAGCGAGAATGTTTTGGTTGTCCTTGTCAGTGGGGAATTAAAACGTTTATTTACTGAAGTGCCAAGTAGACTTTATTAGCCATTGTGTCCTTTTCCAAGAAACCAATTTTCTTAAGAGAATGAGTGATGGACATAAATTAGATTTACATTCAACTTACAGTATTTGTCGTAGATTCTATAGGGACCCAGCTGAATTCCGTTTTATTTGACAAATAGAATTTTCGTTTGAAAAGACTTAACTGCAAGATATCGTGTAAGCCGAAAAAACTACACCAATCAAATATATTGCTGCAATAGTTTGAAGTGCACGCTAGTGCTCTCAATTATAAACTTACAAACCTGTCACTCTTATCAAAGCGCGCGAAATTCAACCGAAGTCCGGCAGAACTTTTACTCCGCTACAGAATATTCAGTCGAAGTCGTCGTTCGACAGAATCTTCATTTAGTCTCGGTCCATCACTAGTAAATTAGGCCAACTTCGGTTTCAGATATAATGTAGACCCAAGTGATTGTAGGAATAGGATAGTTTACTGAAAATTAGTTTTTTGTCCGTCAGGTAGATTAACAAAAAATATTGGACACGTAAACATAAAGTGACGACGATACAATTAATGCGTTGAAATATCGTGAATCGTCACGCCGCTAGTACACTTTATACTGCCTTAGTGACGTCACAAGCCCCCACCTGAACTTTGATGCGCTTTAACTTTGTAAAAGCAGCAAAAAATACGTGTCCAAAATTATTAGATAATCTCACTGACGGACTAAATAGAATTATCATTTTTCTACCCAGAAACATCCCTATTGTAATTTCAGTTAAGATTGATCCCGAATACGGTATTAACTTACATTTTTGTTTTTCATTGTTATCGCTACCGACAGCAATTCACATTTGTTTTCAAGGTAAATCATTCGGCGCGTGCCGTTAGTTTATTTAAGTTTACAATGTTCTCTTTACGTTTTGTGCCGTCGCTATGGTTTTCGACACGCTTTAGAATGCTCACAACCGAGTCTGTCGCCTCTTCGAAGTTCTAAATTGAGTTTTCAACTACAGGTGAAAGCGGTCAATACTAAGGGGCAGAGTAATTATTCGAATGAGATTACTGTGACGACGAAGGTGGATAAAATCAATCCTCCGGAGCAGGTGACGTACGACCCGAGCACGCAGGCGATAGCCTTCACAGTGACGCCGACGTGCTTGTCCCTAGTAAGGGTGGTCGAAGGACTCGCTTCTATGGGGGGCACCGCGGGCTGGCAGGTAATTGCACTTTTCCAACTACCTATTTTCTTTTATATTATGTAAATATTTTATATCAACGTACTGCACACCACACCCTCACAATTCTTTGATGTAGCTCACTCTTGTGTCAGCTTTACGTGTAAGCTTCAGGTGTAACATACCTTGTTTAATTTGCATTTTAATATCATGCGCTTTAGGTATGAAGTTGATTGAACAAAAAAGGTTTTAATAATATAGGTGATATATAGTTTTATAAGAAGTTGAAAACAGTGTAAAGTAGATTGCAATTTGTACTTAGCAAGTGTCAACTGGCATACTTACTATGCCAGCTCCTTTTGGGTCGATGACCTAATAAAAACATACTTAAATTAAAATCATCGGAATTAGTAAAGAGCGAAAATAACTCCGAATACTTTTCGTACAAATTTATAAACCTAGAGAGTATAGGTAAATACGTAGAGACGCAGGAATTAAGCAGTATAATTTAAATACCGCGAAGTCTTTATAGTGAATAACTTCTTAGAAAAAGTCGCTTAAAACATTAATGCTTAAGTATGTTTCTAAAAATTTAAATGAACACACGGGAACCATAAAATTGGTAGCTAAAACAGCCAGCTATTTTTAATGACTTCGTTTGAAAATCTACCTTGAAAGTAATGAAACTTTTTAAATTATTTAGAACAAAACTATTCCAGATTCCGACTGATTATCAGTAAAATTTTCTTTGAGAACTGGCATCAAAATTTATACGTCTTACAGTACGAGATATTCTATCTCTTCCAACGAAGTATTTATATGTTTTCTAGGAATGCGCTTGCCATTAGATTCGACCGGGTCGGATACAACATGCCCAGCATTCTGTCCAAGAAATAATTACTCCTACACCAGAATGTGAATGAAAATACAAATTACATTGAAGTTTAAACTGTCTGTTAAATTTGGGAACTAAGTTTAAAACGATTATATTTGTGCGAATGCCAAGCGTAACGATTTTGGCGATATTCACCAAACTGTGGGTTTTGCCTGAATGCGGATAGAGCCATGTTTAATGGTGAACATTTTCCGATGCTATACAAAGTTATGTTTGTGAATTTTCAAAGCACGAATGTAAATTGTATCTAAAATAAATTCAGCGTCCGGAATAAAAATATATTGTTAGGAAATAATAACAAATGGTGTACGTGTTGAACAAAATTGCGTTTACAATTTACCGTCCATATTTTCCTATTTAGACCGCACAAAAAGATGGCTACTATTTTCAAATCAAACACCGAACAAAGGTTAATATAATTTCTTGCGTAACAGGTAGTTGATACGGTGACTCTTCGCTTGTCGGGCGCGGTTGCCACAGTGCAAGAGGCCACAGTGGAGCTCCCCAGTAAGACCACTCGCACAACCACCCGGCACGTCACAGATCCGCCCCTGGACGACTTCAACCCTCGCATACGACTCAAGCTGTGCTTGCAGGTCAATCAAGATGTTTGCAGCGAGTACACAGAAGCAGAAAGTGAGTACTTAATTAGTTGTAGACTACTAATTTAAATATTTGATGAGTATTAGCGACTCAATTTTGCCCGGGTTGAGCAGTTTTATACAATAAATACCTATACATAATACATAGTATGTCCATCTGGAAAAATGTATCTTTTAAATGGCTAAAGAATTTTTCATACGGGAGCAGTGTTCCGGAGATAACCCGCCCACATACTTAATGTATCTTAAATGTATAAAATTCGCACTTCCTCTTTATTTATTCATCATCATCAGCCTATTAATGTTCCCATTGCTGGGACACAAACTCATCCCCTGAAGGGGTGAAATAGGGGATGAAAGTTTGTATTCTCATTTTTATTTACTCTAAGACCGTCTGGGTGCTCAGTTAGATTTCCCACAATCGACCAGGAGATCAGAATGCCGAAGTAGAAAAAAACTGGGGTTGGAATCATGAGTGATGACTCTCAAACTACCAGGACAACAGAAACATAGGATAGATGGACCCCTTTGCGGCACTTAGACTCCCATGTGGCCCATTGTGCTTGCAGGCCTACTCTCTGTGAGAGGGAATGGGCCGTAATCCACCACGCGGGCCCAGTGGGGGTTGGTGGATGTCACATGTCTTCGAATAGGCAAAACCCTCTAAACTTAAAATAAAGAACAAAATCTTTTCCATTCTTTCCTTTTCTGGGTCACTCTGTTCCACATGACTCCGGCCACTTTTCTAATGTCGTCGTCTCATCTTTTTTGCGGTCTATCTCTCGATAGATTAGCTTTGATTAATTATGAATAGAATTAAAACATGTGTTTCTCTTAACAGTTGGCACTTCGTACATCAAGGAGACGTCGGCTCGTACAACAGCCGCCATTGTCGGAATATTCGTCACCACCGTCGTAGTTCTTCTATTCGTAGGACTGTTACTTCTTATCTACCAGTGCAGACGCAGGCCAAACAAGAAAGATAGGTCCAAGGACTACGAAATGGACTCGATGAGGCCAGCTAAAGTGACGCCACAGGACCAGGCCCCACCGCCTTATTTACCCTAGTTCGGGCATGGAGAACAAAGCTCTGGAACATTCGATGGACATGGCTTTGTCTATGGATGACTCAAAGACTGCGGTGTACGCGACACAAGGAGGGTACTCCTACCATGTGCCACCGCACACTCAACCTCATCCTGGACAAACAATGCCTAATTCTGATTGTAAGTATAAATTCTTCTAACATCTTTGTGTCCACACTAAAACATTTTTCTCATCAAACATCAAATTTTACGTTCCTTCGCAGTTGTGTTGTACAATTTCATTTTAATTTGGACTTTATTTCGATTTATTTCCTCATTATGCATTCACTAAGGACTAACTACAGTCGACATAGAAGGTAAAACCAACCAATAAGTATCTGGAGAGCACGCTTTGCATGTCGCGTTTGATCCTCCTCAAGTCCCACGATTCGTTATTAAAGGAGAAAAATTGTCCACAGGGGTAAACATGGGCTTCATAGAGAACAGTTATACGAACAGCAACAACGGCGGCAGCGTGAACTCTCAGGACTCGCTGTGGCAGATGAAGATGGCAGCTGCTAACAATGCTGCGACGTTGCCAGCTCACCAGGTGCTGGACCGTCAGAGCAACTACGACTACGATCCTATCTCGCACGCGGGGTACCGCAACATCGACGACTATGCGCACTACTCTCACCTGCCGCACGCCAGCCAGCCGGCCGCGCCTACAGACTACGACATGCGCGCCGCACAGAACCCCTCGCGCCAGGAGTACTGCTCCGACCCCTACGCCTCCGTGCACAAGCCCAAGAAACGGATGGATCAACACATCGGTAAGTGTTTTATCCCACCAATTAATAATAGAAACACTTTGTGCGCCACCAACGAGTTTTTCTTGCGCTACGAAAACTTCTTCATAAATTACTACGATAAATTTTCGTCCGCGTAATGACCTTACGCCCACACTTTTGCAAAACACCGTGGATTCTGCAAAAAAATACCGGCCAAGTGCGAGTTGGACTCGCGCACCGAGGGTTCCGTACAAACCTCAGCTTAAAGTTATTATAGTCCTGAGTATTTGATATGAATTTCAATATTATACCACTACGCGTTCATGAGGAAAGGGGTAGTAAGTTTAAAATTATGTTGTGTAACAAAAAAATTACGGTTTTCGCAATTTTTCCTTTGTCTGTGCTATAAGACGTAGGAAGGTAGGTAGGAAGGACCCTGTCGGTTTTGATTCCCTTGCGAGTGTCGAAAATTTGCGGAAAACATTCCTCAAATTTTCGTCATAAATGGCTGTATCTTTTGACTAATGCAGTCATTAGGCTTAGAAGTTTAATTTTTTGACAGCTTTAAGGGACAGCAGATCTGAGTATTTGATACAAATTTTTTGCTTGATACCTCCACGCGTGCCTGAAAAAAAGGACAGACGGATGGACCACAAAGTGTTCGTATACGGGTTCCTTTTTTTTCCTTTCGAGGTACGGAACCCTAAAAAAGTGCCGAATAATATATTTACTTTATAGAAGTCTACTGTCGCGGGACAAAGTTAAGCAGGGCTGTATAGACTTCACGTGATCGTAGATATCATCTTTAGTCTAGACTCAAGAATATTTTTTAAATGATATCTAGATGGTAACGACGATCGTTAGAGCCTTCAGGCGGAAGCAAAAGGCACCGACCATGTTAGTCGTAAATATTGAAGACTGTGGCTCATCATCCCTAAACATATTATAGCAATCAGAAGGTACTTTGACAAGAGCCAGCTCAAATGGGACTTGTGTGGTTCAATGAAACAGATAACGAATTACATTGTCTAATCTATGTTCAGCTAGTAGTGTTGCCTTCCAAGGCTATTACAGGAATGAAAAATTATTCAAAAATGCAAAGAGTTTTCAAATCCTATCTATACTATATCTATACTAATATTATAAAGCTGAAGAGTTTGTTTGTTTGTTTAAACGCGCTAATCTCAGAAACTACTGGTTGGAATTGAAAATTCTTTTTGTGTGTGGGATAGTCCATTTATCGAGGAAGGTTATAGGCTAAAGGACCGGAGCATACATGAAAAATGTTGCGAAAATGGGAAAAGTTAAATTCTTTTTGAGAGCTACTGTTGTGTGCACTGCGTAAACGGTTTAAGTTACGCAACAATTAACATTTTAAAACTGTCGCGTCTCTTGTCAGTATCAGGGATACATGCAGGGGGGCATGCTGTGTCCATCGCATCATATTGTACACCTAGTTTATATTATTGCTTGTATTATAAGGTTATTGTTAGTGTAACAATTGTAGATAGGCCAATAAATAAATAAATAAGGTGTGTAAGCTCTTACGTACAACATGTTGTATCTCCGCAGAATCGCCGTACCACGAGGTGAGTGGGCTGCCGGAGTACGGGCTGCGCGCGGAGGAGGGCGGCGCGGAGGACAAGCCGCTGCACATGTCGCTCGGCTACGACGAGTCGCTGGAGTCCGGCTACTCCACGCCCAACTCCCGCGCACGCCGCGTCATCCGCGAGATCATCGTATGAACACGGCTGTAAGTAGCCGGCGTGAGACGCCCGGCCGCTGTCAGCTGAATCCGCCCCTGACTTCCACTTTTTACCCCTATCTGGAGGCCTAAAAAGAACACTCATTGCCAGTTCAAGGACTGCCACTCTTATTATAAGTGAAGTTGGTGACACCCGAATTCTGTGCAGCTACGTAGCAAGTTAAGTGTACACGTACATTTTTGTGATAAGTCAAGTAAAATATTTTTATACAGGGAAGGAAAATTTGAACTAGAATAAGTCGGCGATGTACTGACGAACTTCGCGAGTGCCGTGGAACTTGAAGTGTTATAATTAACTCGTGAAACGGTAACAAAATTGCGTATTTAACAGGTGATTTAATTTGCAAATTTTGTTTTCCTTTGGAGAAATGAATGTCAACTTAATCAATAGAAGAGGAATCTTTAGATTTATTTAAAGTCATGCCTACTTCAAGGGCAACATTTAGGTATATATACTTACCTATATTGGAATCAGATATGAAATAAAACCCCATAATGGTTATCCAGTTATTCTCTCAAACAATAAATAATAAGATATAATCTGGATAAACTATTCTTGTATCAGGGTCTGGACCAAATTTTTGACGTAATCGCACAACGGAAAATGTGTCACACTGGAAATTAAATAGAATATCCACTTACCTACCTAAAATCTTACAACTATTTACACAATCTAATAATTATATTGTGCTACATTTATTTTCCAGTGTGACACATTTTCCGTTGTGCGATTACGTCAAAAATTTGGTCCTGAGCCATCAATATTTTTATGATTAGTGTTATCAAGAGGTACTGTTTAAAATACAAAGGTAATTTAGATACGGAAGTTGCCATAAATCGCTTAGTTCTTAGTTATCTGTCGCGAAGAACTGCTACAAAAGCGATAGAATGTATTAAGGTAAGCTCTTGTTCTTCTTATAAGTCTCTCATACTTTCGTCCTTCATATAAATTTGGAAACGAAGGTTTCGTACGATAACGAATGACACGTGATCTCCATAGCTCATATTTTGTAAATGTGGTTTTTTATTGACATAATGCAAGTATGGTGCGAGTGGTGTAAATAAATCATCGAAGTATATAATAGTGATCATTGTCGACATTGTCAATTGTGATGCTAGGATGTATGTAATGTGTATGTATGTTCGTAGAGTTTACGAGCACTGGAGTAATAGAGACTCCATTTGGCATGACGGGGATCCGACGCACTACTCAGACGCACCGGTATATATTTAAATGGGGAAGTTTCCTAGTTAGAAAATGATAATTCTATTTAGTCTGTCAGTGAGATTATCAAATAATATTGGACACGTATTTTTTGCTTTACCAAATTAATAAAAATTTACAAAGTTAAAGCGCATCAAAGTTTAGGAGTGGGGGCTTGTGACGTCACTAAGGCAGTATAAAGTGTACTAGCGGCGTGACGTGACGTTGTCACTCTTTATGTATACGTGTCAAAAGAAAATAGACGTGTCCAATATTTCTTATTAATCTACCTGAATGACAAAAAACTACTTTTCAGTAAACTACCCTATTTCTACAAAGAGTAAACAAATGCCATTTTAAAGTAATACATGTAGCTCCAAGTTCGAATCAAATAATAAGGCAATGCAGACACAAATCCTCAGTATTATTATTTCTCAAACCACATTTTAATACAACTCATTATTGGACAAGAAATTTTGTGCAGATTTAAATCTCCAAGCAATATTCTGAGCTCAAATAATCTTGTCGAAGTCTTGTAACGCGGCTGATCTGGTAATGGCCGAAATTTTCGTATGAATTGCACTGATGAATGAAGATTACGACTCCCCGGGAACATTGTTTAGAAACGACCGTAATTACATTTTATTTCATATTAAATTGGTGTTTGTAGAAAAATAATTAACTTTTCTGTCTCCGTCTTAACATAGGACGAGGGTACCGAATTTCGAAGCGCGCTGAACTAATCAGTGTGTTTGTACTAACGAGTTAAGCAAATGATTTGAACTGTTAAATATAATTATTTTATGAGACTTTCTGTGTTCTTAATCTCATGTCGTGACCTTTGGCAATCTCTAGGCCAAGTTTTGCACCTCTAAATTATCGCAGAATTAATGTGACAAATTTTCAACAGCCAATCACAGCAGATAACTTAGCGCTAGCCGTTTTTCGTGCAGTTTTTAGGAGCTATCTACTCGTTATTTAAAAAGAAGTATCAACTCATAAAATACATTAAATTTCTACATATGATTCCAAAATGGTAGATTTCATTTTTTTTTATAAAGTATATGTTTTACTAATCTCCTTCCAACAGTTCCAACAAAACCATAAAAATGAGAAATAATTATTGATAGCATGCATCTCCTCGTTAAGTGTTCATTAATTAATGTTTGTACTAACACTAATGGATAGACAATTAAATAATTAACATATTGTAAGTTTTTTTTTTCAAAAGACCAAAATTCGATTTTATAAAGTTATTATTCTAAAATCTGGGCGTAACTTATGCGCCACCAGTGTGCCGCTAGGGCACTAGGAATGTTCACGGCGGTGTTTTGGTACGGCCTTAATCTTGCGATAATTTTGAGGTGAGAAACTCGGCCCTAGTCTCATAAACTCTACTGTTATGTTTGAGGGCAATCCGCAAATCAAGCAGCAATCATCACAATGCGTTGTTTATTGGAATATTGAGGAGTTCAGATCTATAATAGAATAAGATTTATTACGAGAATGATGTTATTGGTTTCACAAATAATATTATAAGGTTACTATTGGATAATTGTAAATATACACTTGTGTTATGTCAACGTTTATATTTGACTGTATGGATTTTCGAAAGATACTCTTGATATTATTCTTTTCAAATGGTTCTTAGATTTTGTATCTATGATGTGTAATGTTCTAGAATATTCTAGATATATGAAACAACACTGTGGCTGTAGCCAGGGGCGTATTCAAGGTAGTACACGACAAACAGTGTATTTTCAAGTGTCTTTGGGTTGTCTAGGGTTGAGGACCCCGAAGCCAAATCTCCTCTTTGCTAGACAACCCCTGTTTACTCTATGCCCTTGGCTATAGCCATCCAAAAGAGACTGTCATGGTAGTATCGGGGACATGTCTGTGTAATAATAATAATTGAAACAGTAGGTACGAGGCGTGTGTTCGGCTACTTTAATGTATTACCTATTTCCAAGGGTACATAATATAGGACATGAATTTTAACGCTGTCTCTTAAATTATTTATACCCTTATATGTTATATTGAGTTAGTCAAATTTGTTTTAGATGTTTTTCAAAAAATACGGTTCGTGAAATATGACTGCGACAGACAGACTTCCCGTCTGTGAAGTCATTAAAGATATAACTTCGATATAAATACAATCACTGCCTACACTTTTCCAATATAGTTACTGAAATATAAAGAGAATATGTTAAAAGACTTTGTAATATTTCCAAGAATAATAAGACTTGATTTCGTGGAATTAGCACAAACTCTAGTACTTGATGCTATTTACTCTAAAAGCTTACAAATACTAGCTAACATAGGCACCTCATATAAATATTTTACCTAAAAGATATCCAGTCCAGCCTGTAAGAAAAGGTACTTTTTTTAGTTCGTAGTTTATTTCTTATGTAATTAAGCATCTCTAGGCTTTTTTATAAACAGACGGTCTATTTAAGATGCCTGTGACATACGAGACTAATATTTTTATCACTTCAGCAGAATATCTATACAGATCTCAAATGCAAAACAGCTGACATTTTAATTTTACACCAAAATCTTCAGAACGGTTCGCTTTTCAAGGCAACCTTTTTTAGATTTAAAACTACGGAAATAAATATATTTTAACGGTTCTAGAAGTATTTGCTAGCTATGTTTTAGTGCCAATCTACTATACCTTTATTATGAACGACTACTTAAATAAGAAACACGAGATTTTGAGTTTCGTTTATTTCAATGATTTATAAATTATTATGTATATTGTTATGACAAAAAGTTATAGTCTGCTGTTCAATTGAAATATTAAATCTTTCGTAATTAGGTAATAGCACACAGAGCTTGGTCTGTAAGCTTGACGATAGGTTATCTACAAGTAATTTTAGGTATCCCCACACTATTATTTCCGATTATTAAGTCCACTCAACCAAACCATCCACTTATTTGTGATGAAGACTCATTAGATTAAAAATCACGAAATTCCCACCTTAAAGAATCATGAATTTTGTTTTTTCATTATAATATATTATGAGTTGTAGAATTTAGATTATCATTTCATTTTTGTATTGAATTTATGATTATTTTCGAATTGACACTGTGGCAGGTATTTAAATTTTTTTTATACGTTTTTCAATGTTTTACGTGTTCAATGGTCGGTGTAGAGAGGGTTATTAATTAAGTCGTTGCGATATTATCACTCGTCAATTACTTCTATTAATAAAGGGACATGGAAGGTTCAAATCTCATTTTTTTTTTTATAAAAGCATCGGTACTTCTACTTTAAAAAAGTTCAGTAGTCGATGCAAAATATGTATAATAATGTGTGTGTGATACTGATTGCACGGGTCAGACAAATAAAGAGAAAGATAGGGCACTATTGATGCCATGCGCTCATGCAGGTTTATGCAAAAAGGCCCGAATCCAATGATATTCTAGTAAACAGATATTTTATGAGCGCGCGCATTATGAAGACTCGAATACGTCCTAATTGGGACGTATAGTCTTTAGTCTATGTCATGCATGGCGAAGAGCGATACGCTTTGTTGAAACAAAAACAAAATTAAAAAAAATGCCATCGTGTGTATTTAGAAAGTATACCAATTATGGTACCAAAGTTCATAAAACAGAAGGGATCTCATACCATACGTAAGTACGCAATACACATCGATTTACTAATTAAATTCAATTTTTTTTTCTAATATTCTGATACTTGGAGGTTAGAAAAAGTAAAAAAAACATTATGGTCAGAATAGTGTTTGTTTACATTCACATGCAAGTGACAAACACTAGCTGTCTCATTTTTTCTTGTTGGTTTTATCAAGCCATCCCTTTCGTCTTGTAGTGACATGTCAGATGAATGAATAGTGTGTATGACTGCTGCAGCTGCTGTGCGGAACACTTTTTTCGGTTGTTTTGTGAGTGTATAACGTATCTGTTTACTAGAATATCATTGCCCAAATCCCAATAAATACACGCCACCAGTACATTGGAGTCTTTTGATACCGGTACGCGGTACGCGCTCAATATGACTGCAATTCATGAGAATGAATAATTATTTTCCGACTCACTTTGTCCTGTTTATTGTCTAAACTCTAAAAGATATAACAAAGGCTGCTTGTTTATATTTTATTGCAGTTTGTGAGAGCATTATGTCGTCGCCTGCCGGTGTTTTTCTCACATCGTCTGACCGAAGCGCGGAGTTTAGAACACTGCCGTTAAATTAATTGGTACTTTGTTGATATTATTGTGGTTCGCGTAAGATTTACGGCGGAATGCTCAATAATTATACTCAAACAAATCTGAAGCATATTATGAACACTGCCTATATACTTTTGCCTGTTTAAAAAAAAAGCGCAAAACACACAAAATATTATTATTTTTAGTTAAGATGAAATTAAAAAGTGACCATCGATATTTTGTAAATAGGTACTTTTTTACGATTACATTGTAATTTACAATAAATAAATGATATCTAAAGTACTTAAGTGAACATATAAATATATGCCATATGGATATTTGATCAGTTTGAATTAATTTCCAAGCGCGTTTCCATTTCCTCGAGTATTGCGCGTTAGTTTGCATACACCGACAAGTTTGTTTGGTAACACTTTAATGAATTACACGTTTAACAGTGTATGTAGTGAAATTAAACGCAATATCTGACGGAGTGGCAATGCGGCTTTAGATTTACAGCAATGAATATTAAATTCGTTGTTTATTATTAGTATTACAATTGATGTTACGACTTGTAAATATTACTTTAAACCACAAGTAAGACTTATTAAATAAATTTTGTCCATAATAGCTGGTTGTTTGTTTTTTTTTCATTCATTATCCAAGCCTTATTCTCGAACTCTGCAAATCTGCAGAATAGGGATGATGGGTACGAAACAGCAAATTCTATTTAGTCCGCCGATAAAATTATCAAAAAATATTGGACACATATTTTGACTTTATTTCACCAAGATGAAGCGCATGAAAGTTCGGGAGTGGAGGCTTGTGACGTCACTTCTATGTAAAAGGTACACCAAGGCATGACGTCATGCGATATTTTAACACACTGTATCGTCATAATTTTTTGTTAACATGACAAAAGGAAAAATATGTGTCCTATATGTTTTGTAAATCTCACTGACTGACTAAAATATTTTTTTAGTCGTCATCCCTAATACACAACGAAATCGAAATACAAGTTCATGAATGCACAACAAAGTTTCAAAAATTATGAGACGACGTAGCGTATCGGTTATCTGCTACGCCGCTACGATATCATGGCTACGTAGCCGTAGCACAATAACACGGAGTAGATAACCTACAGAGCCCTACCAATCGCACCTACAAAGGTATCGTGGGACGATTGTTTGAGGCTTGGTCTCTATTGAATATCTACTCAAGAGTTGGTCGTAACAATGTCGCCTCACCTACGTCCGTCGTAGCAACTACATTGCAGTTCTTAGTGCAAATGTACTGGGTAGGTAGTCGTAACCTCAACCAGGTTAAAAGACAACTGCGTACAAACAGTTTTATAATTAATCTTTACATTGCCAACCATTCTCAGAAGACATTGTATAAGATGTTCACCGAGACGTCTGAGTGAAATATAAATGACACGACAAGTGTTATTGTTGTTTTTTTTACAGATTCAAAATAGTAGTTTATGAAACTGTTGCATAATGAGGAGTATTAAAACATGAGAGTGTGTTTTTAATAGTTTTCACACGAATGTTTTAATACCTAGTTATGTGCAGTTTCATACACTACTGTAACTACACTCATAAATTGGGATTGAACCTACTAAATACCTCTTTTTGCATTTTCCATGCCATAAAATCGTGATAGCATTTGTCATATACTTTTCTCGACTTTGCTGGTAATAAATTAAGAGTAATTTCCTTCGCCGCATCTAAAATATCGGGCGGAGTCAAATTTTCTTCACATTCACTGATATCAGACATTTTTAAACAATAATTTAAATAACTCATGAAATTCAGTACAGCAAAACGTATGAATGGCGCCAAAACCCAGCACATCACCGCATTAACCGCGCATGCGCTAAGGCTTAGCACGCACTGCGATCTTTATTCGCGCGATTTTTTTCCGCCTATTCTGCGACCTATGGAATTGTATGAAGTTGTTCGCATTGCGGTAAAGAAATCGTGCGAAAATAATACCGCAAGAAATCCGTGTTTTGCCACAGAATCCACCGCACCACGGCGCGAATTTTATTCGCCCGAATATTTTGAGCTCTATGTATAGGTAGAAGGAAACAAAATTCGCGCAAATAAAAATCGCAGTGCGTGCTAAGTCGTCTAAAGCGGGCATTGTCATAGACAATTTAAAATTGGAATCAAATCTTTTTTTAATAGGTACTATAAAATGGCAATTCAAAAATATATTGATGGAAACTCCTTAGTGATTAACTTCTTGGATTTCTCATGTATCATCGTAATAGAAAAAAAATGTTTTATAGCATTATTTTGTTAGAGAAATAGTGTTATAATAAGATTATATTTTTAAAATTCGGTATTGTGTTTATAAAGTATGCTAATATAAACTCGTTTTGAATTTTATAATTCGAATATTACGATATGAGAGTAGATAAAATAAATCACGAGCTAGTCGTCATTTGTTAAAGAAAGAGCAAAACATCAACTGTAGTACATATGCCACTCATTCGTTCAAGGTCTACCTTTCAAACACATTACGACAATGTTGCAAAAGTGATTGACCAATCACATAACTTATTTATTTGCCTAGACAAGAGGGAATAGCAGTAAAAATTTGCTAGTTTATCAACGGCAACAGTAACCTGGACCAATAGCTTGAAAACAGATAAATAGCAGCCTCTATAGACGTAAAAAATAACTGTTCTAGTTGATTCTTCAAGATGCTAATCGAGAAAACTGAGAAAATCATGTTTTACAAGAAAAGTACGTGTCAGCTGGAAAACTACGGGTAAGCTGGAATTAAAACTTGCCTACCTACATTTCATAAATAGGTCAGTCGATCCACCCCCAAAGTAACTTTTAATGTAGATGGATATCTAGAATCCAGGTAAGCAATAATTACAAGTAATCCCCTACTAAAAATCGGTTCACCGTAATCTTGCAATCTAACGCCAATGCCCTATTGCTTTACATTTGTTAATATACGGATGCATAGTAAAGTGATACGTCTGCATTGTGGTACATTTGTCAAACTGGATGCGTTTTGCGTACTGCGATCCGGTACTTGAACATTTGGTGCGGGAAAAGTGCAAGTGACCGGATCGCAGGACGCAGAACGCATCTTGTTGGATTTAGTAAATTGAACCCTAGTTCACTGACTAATATTGTACATCTCTAGTTTATAAGTATATTATCAGTGGTCGCTTACTTGCCCTCTCGATTTTTTTTTAAATTGTCTATTGATAAAATTCTCTCTTCAAAAATAAAACTACGTTTTGTACGCAGATTATCTTGCAAGAGTTATTGTTGACATTGACATCCCAGAGACGAGAGATGTTGCCATACCAAGTTCTGACCTGCTTATCAAATTACATGAACAAAACACCAGTATTTGGCAAGAGAACTGGCAAGAAACATAAAGAACTAAAGGAAAATGGTATGCGAAAATAAATCAAACCATTGGTTCTGCGCCCTGGTTCACCAGATCTGTTCTTCCTAAGAGCAGAAAATTTTATACCACCATAAATCGTCTTCGATTTGGACATAGAAGATTCAATGCACAATTAGCCAGAATGAAAATTATAACATCGCCTGTTTGTATCAATTGTGACTTAGGATGTGATCAGACCCTAGATCATATAATTTTTGAATGCCCTGCATATGATTTACAAAGAATTCTTCTAATGGTTAAATTTATTTACATAGATAAAAGTATATACAGTGTATAAATTACTTAAATAACTAAGACTACAAACATATACACTTTAACCAAAAACTTCTTACTAACTAAAACTAAAAATATACACAACTAAAATATGGCGTCGAAAAACTCCTCCACATCGTTGCCCACTGGTAATGTACCCAAAAGGCTGGCAGCATTGCCACGTTGTATGGCAATGCTTAATCTCTGACCAAGATAAAAGCCAGCCCTTGGGTCACGCGAAGTGTCAACTAGGCGTTTGGACAGATCTTTAAACAAAGCGTGAGCACTCGGACCCCACGGACCAAGAGTTTCAACCCCAAACGGTTCGAAAATATAACTACCGATGAGGTTATTATATTTCCGCCGTTTGAGGTTCTCTGCTGCCGCAGCGGCAGTGCCAGCACAGCACGATGAACTCGGAAGATGGGATGGCGCAAGAGTATCGACACAAGTAGCGTCCCACACTAAAGGCCTACCCATCTTCCATGGAAACAAAGACATCCCGTCCGGTCTTTTGCCATCGTCACGTGCCAGGCCATGGGGTTCTAATACGGCCGGAACGCCGACGGTGACGAGAGCACGTCGGATGATGTCGTTTAAGTTTCCGTGCCGAACGAAGCGACCCGCACTTCGGCTGCATGAAAGACCGTGGTGACCGAGGCTGTTGACAACTTCGCCACAGTGGCAACGATGTGGAGTACAACAAGGAGCGCCAAGACGTAAGGAAGCAGCGAGGCGGAAAGTAGTGTCGTCGAACAAGGTGCCTATGTTCGACGACGGTATTGCGTGAAGCCAGAGGCCCGACTCCCACTCACCCACAGCCAGCAGGCGAGCGCGCTCGGCAGGAGTGGCTGAAGTGGCAATAAGGTGCTCCTGAACTGCTCTGCAGAGCGGCTCATCACACCGTCTCTGGGAAGATGGGTAGTCGGCGGGATTACAGTTCGGGCAAGCGAGTCTCCAAGCATCAATAGCCTCGGTGAAGCACGGCACATCAAAATTAATCAGTATGGGAGCTAGGATATTCCTGATTAATTTCTCAGTACCGTGGACCGAGGATATAAATGCCGGTAAACTAAAACTTGAAATTTTGCGGATGCCGAGGCCTCCCATACGGATGGGAAGAGTAGCTTGAGCCCAAGCTCGGTCGTCCATGGCCACATTTAAAATTAGAGTTAATGTATGACGGATAATTTGGTCCATTTTTTCTAAAAGAGGAGGGTGCTTCCATAGATGAGAAGCACGAAGGAAATATGATAATTTGGGGCCAAAACAACAAAAGCGAATTATGGTGATGGCCGAATGCATGTTAATTTGGAGCAATCTTTCCGAAACGTTGTTGAAATTTTGTATTTTTTCCTCAATAAAATCGGGAAAGGAATCATCGAAGATTGGGGACCCAAGGAGACGAAGAGAGCTTTTTTCAATAATTTTGATTTCGGGGGCTATTTTATTGAATTTTGAAAGTGTCACTTGTCTGTCGGTACTGTCAGATAAAAATAACTCACATTTGGAAAAATTTAGATCCAGTCCTATAGAATGTAGTTGGTTTTTTAAAAATTGCAAGTCATCTAAAACTGTGTCTACATCGCCTCCTAGGGTACCATCATCGAGATACCATACGTTAAATTTTGAATTTAGCTGTCGAATAATTGGGTGAATAGCTAGACTGAAGATCACTGGCCCGAGAGGGTCACCTTGTTGACAGCCAACAGCGGATTCCAGAAGGTGGTCCCGAAAAAGTAATTTAGATGGATGCCTATCATTGCCAGAGAAAACAAAAAATTTGAGGTATTTCTTTTTTAGTTTCTGCCAGCAAGGTGTCCCTATTAACCGAATTAAATGCATTTTTAATATCAACCTTCAGGATGACCTCTCCTTTGCCAGAATTTAGGTAGGTCGATAATGCATGTACGGCAGCCTCACAGCCCCCTTTGGAACCGTAACCAAGCTGCAGGGGCTGAAATTTTTCCGAAACCACCTCACCATAAAATTTACAGCAAATCTTGGCTGCCATACGCCGGTAAGTAGTCCCTACGGCAATGGGACGAATCCCGCCATCCTTCTTGCGCAGGGCACATAAATTGGCCCCATACAACATGTCGATGACGGTCTCGTTTACCTTACCGGAGAGCATAAGGTTCATCAGAGCCGTAAGCTCCTTCAAAAGCAACTCACCAGCTTCCCCAGCGCCTGAACACATTAGGTCCTTTAAGTGCTGAGGACTCAGGCCGTCGAGGCCGCCAGCTGAGCCACTCCGGAAGGAACACACGGCTCTGATCACCTCTCGACCTGCAATGGTGAGGGTATTAATATCAGGATCGGGGGCGTCGGGAAAAGAAAGACCATCCACTGGGGCAGGGTGTTTGCTCTCCAGAGCTGCAAGAGTATCTGGAGAACACGGTGCCACCACATCACTACTAAAAAGAATCCTGGCTGCTCCGCTAATGTCACCTTCCCCTAACTTCGATTCGACCAGATGGGATATACCTCTTGAAGAGGTATACCTCTGTGTTGATAATTTTGAATCCAAATTATGGGCCGAAATGTTACAATTTTCTTTAATTTGTGAAGTTAACGTCTTTTTGCTTGCCTGAACGTTTAAAATTCTGTAAGGGAAGGTGAGAAGATATTCCCAAGCACTTTGTGAGTTCTCCCGGACGGCCAGGCGGATGCAACCTGCAAGATAATGTGCCACTAGGGGTCTAGCGCCGCGGGGAACTCGTTTTAAAACTGGAACAGAATTTTTCAATTTTGAAAGTGTTTGCCAAAACGGGTCTAAAGTGGATGTAGCTTGTGTAGGAGGTGTAGTAACAACAGGGTCTGAACCGGGTGCATTTTGGAGCTTATGTGCCTTTCCAATATGCACGTTCAGATCCCGCTTACCTTTAAAGAATCGTGCCTGGGTGCACAGAGGACACCTCTCCAGGATGTTTAGTGATGATGAAGGTTGACACGCACTATTATCCACCACATCACTGCTACCACTTAACATGTATATTTTGGTTAAAAACTGATTCACTTAAATTATATTTACAATTAAAACAAATTAAAAAACTAAACAATAAGTAAAAAAAACACTAAAAATGTGTCAGAAAATGACAACTTCTGTCAAAGCGGCGCAGTCGCTTTGCCGGCCTGGGGCGCCGCGAAGTATACTCGTGTACGTATCTCTGTGCCACGAAGTCCAGAAGGCATTCCTACTGCGGTGCCCTGGAGCACGCAGTTGCACGCAGGCTGGCGTCGCCACGTTAGCTCCGCTTGTTCAGAACGCGCAGTGATGAGGGCTGCTATATTTGCTTAGACACAATTTCGATAGAATATGATTGGCACGATGTATCTTGAATGCCTTCCAATCAAATCCACTTAAGTGTTTATTGTAGCAGATTGTAGCTGACTCATAATCATTTATTAAGATTATTGCTCATAAGAACTTACAAATACAATAACATATTTTGTTTATGCACTCATTAGCGATTAATTTATCGACAGTGATAAACATTTATTGATTATAAAAAGGCCTTTAATATTATATAATATAATTTGGTCAGCAAGAAAATAATGTTGCTGACAGTTGCTGACTTTTTTGCTGATTTATTATTTATTCTTCTAATTGATAAATTATTGGAAATATATAAAACGCCAGCAAGCATCCCGCGCGATACTCAAGGTATGCTGGAAAATTACAGTACGTACATAGCACTGTATACATTTATTGACAGCACTGGATGGGCAACTTGACCGTTCGGGGCGAATTAATAGAAGGATATGACCCGGATATGACATTACAACATGATTATGACGAATACACGGATATGACACCATATTATTATATAATGAATACTGAAGACGTGGCTCTGGCCTAAAATAAATTATTAGTATTAAAACAAGGACGAAACTGAAGACGAGGCTTTGGCCTTACTTTTATTCAAGAAGGACAAAATGTACTGAAGACGAGGCGGTATGGTCCAAGATCTTAGCCTGTCCAAGTAAGGCGAAGAGAAAAAAAAAAAAAAACTACGTTTTGTAAAACAACATTTTTCATTTAATTCAACAGGTTATGAAGGGTTTTTGGCGGGATTTTCTCGAGTGCAGTTCAGCGGCTGTTAATATTATTTGCAAATTGATTTATAGTGGATATTGTGATATAAAATTGGTGTAGTTTTGTGTCTCAACTGTCTACGCAATTGGACAATATGTAAAAACGTTAACAGAAGCGATCTCGGGATAGTGGAGCGGAGTATTTTATTGTAGTATTGACTACCTCTGCAAAGCTTACTGGGAAGGCTGACTCGATGCAATTTGCTGCCAAATGCTCCAAGAAACATTAGAATGTGTTGCATCCGCGTTCTAATGCATACTTAAGAATACAAATACTGATGACTAGGCAGTATGGTCTCAGACCTTAGCCTGTTCCGTTAGGAACAAACATATAAAAAAAAAAAAAAACAACAGGTTATGAGTTTTTGGCGGGATTTTCTCGAGTGCAGTTCAGCGGCTGTTAATATTATTTGCAAATTGATTTATAGTGGATATTGTGATATAAAATTGGTGTAGTTTTGTGTCTCAACTGTCTACGCAACTGGACAATATGTAAAAACGTTAACAGAAGCGATCTCGGGATAGTGGAGCGGAGTATTATATTGTAGTATTGACTACCTCTGCAAAGCTTACTGGGAAGGCTGACTCGATGCAATTTGCTGCCAAATGCTCCAAGAAACATTAGAATGTGTTGCATCCGCGTTCTAATGCATACTAAAGAATACAAATACTGATGACTAGGCAGCATGTTCTCAGACCTTAGCCTGTTCCGTTAGGAACAAATATATATATAAAAAAAAAATCAACAGGTTATGAGCCCATTTGTTTGAGAAACCTGAAGGAATGCGTGTGATTAGCTGTACATGGTTCTTCAGAATAAAAGATGAGCCATCTTGTCCGCTTTATAAATCAAGACTATGTGCTAAAGGATGTAGCCAGAAACAAGGCATTGATTATAAAGAGATATACTCTCCTACAGTGAGATATGACACAGTTCGGGTTTTATTTTCAGAAGCAGCGCAACATAATTTGAATATTGTTCAGTTTGATGTCAAAACTGCATTCTTATATGGTGACATCAAAGAAGACATATATATATATCACCGCCTGAAGGTTTGGATGCTAATTCAAATATGGTATGTAAACTCAATCGTTCTGTTTATGGCCTTAAATAAGCACCACGGTGTTGGAACCAAAAGTTTGACACCTCACTGAAGAAATTTGGTTTCAACAATAGTCATGCAGATAGGTGTTTGTATGTTGGAAATATAGACAACAACAAAGTTTATTTATTACTGTATATTAATGATGGGCTTCTACTTTCTAAGTCAAAGGATTCATTAAGTATTCAGTAATGCATGAATGAAAATGAATGCATTGCTCGCAGAACGGATGGCCGATGGGGCCGAAAAGTTCTGGAATGGCGACCGCGAACCGGAAGACGATACGCTGGAAGGCCTCCCACTAGGTGGACTGATAATAAAAATAATAATAATAAAAATGTTTATTTTATCTCCACAAATTACATCAAGTACACACATTATACAGCTGACATTATATAACCATTGTTTTTTCTTTTTACAAATTTGTAATTTGTGGGAGATCTGGAGTCTAAACTAAGCCGAGGCCTGTACTATAGATCTCCAGGCCCCCCATTTTATAACATTGTATAGATTGTCAACATGTAAGATGCGAACGTGAGTGAACTGAATGAGTAAGTGGAAGCAGGTTTGAGTATTTCTGCAAGTGAGAGTGTGTGTGTGTATGTGTATGTGTGTATGTGTGTGTGCGTGTGAGTAGTTAAGCGATATACAATTCTGTTAAATAATATATATAGGGTTCCTACGTATTGTGGGTAATATGTAGATATTATATAATAATATTATGTAATGTATTACTTTTTTATATAATTTAATGTATAACATAATCATTGTGATGAAGAGTGATATATAGTATTTTACCTAATGTGATATATAAAATGAAATATTGTAGATAAATGTATATATAGTACACATCAATTTATATTGTTACCTCTAGGATTTTTTCAGTTTCGGAGTAATTAAGTGTTTGTAACCATTTATAAATTATATTTTTGCATTCTTTTTTACAATGGTCGGAGAAGGGAACTATTTTGTTTAATTTGTTGAGCAGCATACTGCCTCGGTATGGAAAAAATCTTCGTGCAAAAGAGGTGTTTACGGCAGTCGACTCACATACCGCGTACTTTCTTCTAGTCTGAGCTATACGCTTTCTTGTGTCCTCTGTTACGTCACTCATCTTATGAAGTATAGATAGCATTATGTAAAGCTGGCGCACAGTGAGGACTTGCGCTTCTTCATAAAGTTTAGAAGTAGGAAATAATCGAGGTTTTGATAGGCTTACTTTTAATATCATTCTTTGAGCTCTTTCAAGGGTTAGCATTTTTGTTTTACAAGCTCCTCCCCAGGTAGTGATGCAATAGGATATAATTGATTGCGCCAAGGCCTCATATACTAACCTTACAGTCTGTTTGTCTGCTACGTCACGAAGTGTTTTAAAAATGTATGTTAATTTTCGGATTCTATTAGATATAGTTTGTATATGATTTTCAAAATTAAGGTTAGCGTCAATTTCGATTCCAAGATATTTAATACATTTAGTAGGGGTAATTTTGGGACATGTGCAGTTTGGAGTAGGAGGAAAATTACACTTATGCGCGTATAGGTTATTTGTAAGGTTATTTATCTGTGTTCTATTTTGGATAGAGAACACAATGAATTTGGTCTTGTCCTCATTTAAAGTAAGAGAGTGTGATGTTAGCCAATGACAGATTTTGTTAAAACCCTCCTGCGCAAGATTAAAAAGTTCATCCCACGAATCAGCATAAAAGGTTAAAGCTGTATCATCTGCATAAGCTGAGATGCGGCAGTTCTTATTACTAAGAGTGCAGAGCTCATTTATGTAGCAGAGAAAGAGTGTTGGGCCGAGTATACTGCCTTGTGGCACCCCGAATGTAATTGGCAACTCATCACTGATGTTGTCACCGACTTTAACACATTGCGTTCTATTGTGTAGATAATCCGATAACAATGCCAGTGGGATACCTCTTATACCAAGGTCTTCCAGTGTCTCTACAAGGCAGGGGACAGAAACAGTGTCAAAAGCCTTAGCAAGGTCTAAGAATATAGTTAAGCATTTCTTTTTATTATCTAATTTATTAACCAGAAAGTTAACAAGGTCAAGCACAGCATTACTAGTTGAGCGGCCAGATCTAAAACCATATTGCGAGTTTGAAAGTAGATTACCGTCTTCTAGGTATTTAGTAAGTCTGGTGTTAATTATACGCTCAAACAATTTCGACAGTGAAGTTAAAATTGCAATCGGTCTGTAGTTACTGACACTGCCCCTATCCCCCGCCTTGTATATCGGGTGTACTACAGCTCTTTTTAAAGAATTTGGAAAAACCCCAGCCTCAAAACAGCGATTTATCAAATCAGTAAGTACGGGTGTTACTGACTTGGATGAAATCTTAAGAATCTCGGCACCAATCTGATCCCAACCTGGAGCGCAGTCACTTTTTAGAAATCGTATTGTTCTCTCAACTTCTTCGTTATCGGTTGGTAGGAGGACAAAAGATTTCACGGGAGGCTCAATAACTTTCTGGAAGCTTGGAAAACGAGTGGGCATAATCATATCAGATAGTCGCTTACCTATATTAGAGAAATATTCATTAGTTTTGTTGATTGCCTCTTTGGGATTGTCAGCAATTTTTAAAAGTTCTAGTGGTTGTTGATTTTTGTTATTGTTGTTAGTAATTTTTTTGATAGCGGTCCAAAGCTTTTTTGAATTATTTTTAGTCATTATTAATTGATCTTTCTCATACTGTTTTTTAAGTTTTTTTAATAAATTGTTGCAATAATTTCGATATCTAAAGTACGATATTTTTAGTACTTCATTAGATGTATTTGATTTTAACTTTTTGTGCATCCTATCCCTAGTTCGTATGCAACGTAACATACCAGCAGTTATCCAAGGTTTTATTATAAATTTATTTCTAGGAGTTAATCGTCTTATCGAGTTATTTGCAATTAATTGCTGCATTATATTAATGAACTTACTCATTGCAGCATTTAAATTAACTTCCTGATAAACTTCCACAAAATCATAATTGTCACAGTCGGATTTTAGTTTTTCTTTGTCAATTTTACAAATAAGTTTTAGTTTGGCTGATTTATTTATAGACGTGTCAGTTTTTAAGCTGAACAAGACTGACTCATGATCTGTGATACTAGTTCCTAGCGAAAATGTAAACGCACTTAATTTCGTTTTTAGTAACACATGATCCAAGCACGATTTTCTCCTAGTTGCAGTATTGATGGCAGGAAGTAGTCCATGAAAGGTAATTGTGTCCATGTACGTTGTGTTAATAGGGCTCGTTTTAATAAGATCAATATTTATATCACCAACTATTATAATATTTTTGAAGGACGAAAAACCTTCTAGTAGTGTATGTAAGGAATCCACAAAAATATCCGGTGTTCTGAAACTTGGTGGCCTATAAATCGCAATTAATATTGTATGATTTTGTATTTTAATTGTTAGGCAATTGGCTTCAGATAAGGAGGGTTCCTCAACAATACATTCCAGGTTACTGTTTGTATAGACTACAAGGCCATCATTTTGGTTGTAGTTATCATTTGTCTTAAACGAGTTATACCCTTCAAGCAATGGCAAGTTCACAACATGCGATAGCCAACATTCTGACAGCACTATAATGTCACAAGACAACTTTAATCGTTTAAGGAGAGCGTGTAACTCCTGGAAGTTGCAGTTTAGGCTACGGATATTCTGCTGTAGAATATTTAGATATCGCATAGGTTGTTGTAGATATGAGAAGCATTCCTCCGGTTCACAAGAAACAGGGACAGAAATATTAAACTGGTCAATGTTTTGTATTAAATTATTTGTGGTATCGAATGTTGCGTATAATTATTACTGGTGAAAAGAAAGTACAAATATTAATTTGATGACCTGGTTAAGGTTGCGCGAAGGCGCTGGATGCGAGACGCACGGGATCGGTCAATGTGGCGACGCCTGGGGGAGGCCTATGTCCAGCAGTGGACGTCTTTCGGCTGAAATGATGATGATGATGATGATGAATGCATGAATTAAAGCAAAATTTCGAAATAAAACAGTGTGATCCAAAGAACTTTGCAGGATTACAAATTGAAAAAACTGAAGGATATAATCTTTATACATCAGTAAAAATATATTGAGAGGCTAATGTATAAATATAACATGCAGGATGTTAACTGCAATAATATTCCAGTAGACCCACACAACACATTGGAAAAGAGCACTGTATCTGTGGACAAAAATATTCCATACCGAGAGCCAGTTGGATCACTTTTGTATCTGGCTGTGGTAAGCAGACCTGACATCATGTATGGAGTTAGTCTGATTAGTAGATATCTCAATTGTTTTGATCACACTCACTGGAACGTAGTCAAGAGAATAATTAAATATTTAAAAGAATCATCTTAGCAAAATAAAATTGAAGCTTATATTGATGCAGATTTTGCTAAAGACACTGCCACTCGAAAGTCATTAACTGGGTATGTGTTTATTAAAAAAGGAGCTGCCATAACATGGGCAACACAACGTCAGAAAAGTGTTGCTTTATCCACCACAGAGGCAGAATTTATGGCTGCTTGTTCTGCGACAAAAGAAGCTTTGTGGTTAAAGATAATGTTACTAGATATATATGCTTAAATATTGACAATCAAAGTGCAATCTGTTTAATTAAAAATGTGGACTATCATTTATCATTACAAACGTTGTAAGCACATTGAAGTTAAGTATAATTTCATGAAAGAAAAGTATAATGAAAAAGATATAAATTTAAATTATGTTTGTACCAAAGAACAATAATTATGCTGATTTATTTACTAAAGCTCTGCCTAGCGATAAGTTTCAGTATATTAGGAGTAAAATTGGTATTAAGATACTAGAGCAAAAATAATTTGTTAATACTGTATCAAACTTGCTATTAATATTGGTCAGAGTTTGTTAACTTAGTTGTGTTTTAAGTTTAGATTTTTGAGTTCAGACTGTTGTTTATGTTCTAAAATATGTATGTATTTAAGTCAAAGGGTTCTAATTTGGTGAGACTGTTGAATTTAGTAAATGGATAAAGATTTAGATATTTTATTTCAACTAGGCCACAAAGCGGCACTTTTGAACGTCAGATACATAAAAATTTACAAGGAATAAAAATTGATTCTACCGTGCATTCGGAAAGTAGCTTGTTATGGAGAAGAACGCACAAGAAACTCCATACTAAGTCTTTTTTAAAAAAAAAATGTTTTTTTACAATATTTAGGTACATAAGTACATACATTAATAAATTTATATGTGTGAGGACAATGCTCCCAAAATCACTACATACTATACTACTTACAGGTACAAAGTATTAAAAGTACTCACACATGTACTGTGCAGTTACATAATAGATACTAGAAAAACACTACCATCCGAAGCAGTTAAGTTAAGACCAATCCCACTGACGGCGCCCGTTCACGAACATGACGCATGAATCGGCACCACCCAGCTCAACCATCATGAAGGGAACCGAATGATCCAACACACGCGCCACCATCAGAGAGACATTTGAGAGAGCATGACACACTCAACTGCCAGGGCAAACACAAGTCAACGAACGACACCAAGGTACAGCAAATGGTAGATTTACAGTTGGGTACATAGTACTCACACACGTGCTGCGCAGTTATACAATACTAAAATAAATTGAGTCTATATAATACAAATATATTCATAGTCTTCAGCAGGTCCAACAATTCTACAAAACAATAATGTTCTGCATATCACTTGTTTTTGCGCCCTAGTGGTCGTGGAGCAAGACTAGCATTGAGCCAAGCATTTTTATCAGTGATGTAATCCCCCAACTTCTAATATGCCTGCCTGCATAGTGTGCGTTTTATACAAGTTTTAAATTTCGTCTCATTCAGTTCTAGAATGTGGGGAGGAATTTTATTGTAACATTTTGTACAGTACCCCATGAAAGAAGAGGCTACTTTAGCCAGTCTGAAACCTGGTTGAACTAATTGGTCCCTATTTCTAGTAATGTAATTATGTCTATCTCCGTTTTTACTAAAAAGATGTAAATTCTTTCTCACGTACATGATGTTTTCATAAATATATTGACAAGGAACCGTCATGATGTTAATGCCCTTAAACAGTTCCCTTAGAGAATCGCGCCGGCGAAGATTGTATATCGCTCTGATGGCTCGTTTTTGCAGAATAAAAATTGACTCAATGTCTGCAGCCCTTCCCCATAGTAAAATACCGTAAGACATTATACTATGAAAGTAACTAAAATAGACCAGCCTCGCGGTATCTACATCACTAAATTGATGAATCTTTCTAACAGCATAAGCTGCCGAACATAGCCGCCCTGCAAGTGACATTAAATGAGGACCCCATTGTAACGTTGAGTCTAGCGTGATCCCCAGGAAAACCGTTTTATCGACGAATTCTAACTTCTCCTTGTTTAATATAATGTCACAATCAGTACTTTTCAGTATCTTCTTCGGAGTGTGTGGCCAATCCATCTCCACTTGCAACGCTCGATTTGGCGGTCGATCAGGCTCTCGTGGCATTTCTCCAACAGCTCTACGTTGGAGATGGTCTCGGGCCAGTAAATTCCGAGAATGCGACGGAGACAGCGGTTGACGAAGACTTGTATTTGGCGTGAGATGTCCTTTGTGATGTCCGTGCTGCTCACGGATTTGACATTGGACCCGAAGATTTTGAGCTTAATCCTTCGGGTCCGGGTCGGTTTCCGCGATTGCCAAACAGGTCTCAGCTGCGCGAAGGTAGCTCGGGCTTTAGCGATCCGAGAAGCGAAGTCCTCTTCACTACCCCCAGTCTCTGACACGACAGTCCCAAGGTATGTATATTTGTGGAGACGTTCCACTGCATCTGTGCCAATCAGCAACGGTGAGTGGTTCTTCACACCAGTTCTCATTTCCTGGGTCTTCCGTAGGTTTATTTGGAGCCCCGTTTTTGCCGCCTGAACGATCTACGTCAGGCGTAGATCGTTCAGCTTTGTTTGCATATCTGCGTGAGTATGACTGGCATAGGTCATCGGCGTAATCCAAGTCTTCCAAGACGTTGGATAATTCCCACTCTATGCGCGGCGTCTGTTATCATAGATGCGAAGCATAATTCCGTCAAGAACGACTAGGAAGAGGAGCGGCGACAGGAGGTAGCTTTGGCGGGCACCGTCATCCGATATGAGGCCACCTAACAGCACCACACTGATAACCTTACGTTATACCTCTCCAGTTATCGCACTGGCTAAGATCACCTTTCTTTCTTTCACCTTTCTTTCGTCTGGGAGTTCTTCGGTGATCCAGATTCATTCAATGAGCGGCGTCAGGACGTCGACGGCGGTGGGTAAGGGCTGCTTTGCCTGTCTTCAAAGAGCGGACTGCCTCCGCAACTAAAGAGGCTGCCGGTGGTTGTGTGTTAAGGTCAAGAAGCCGGGATGGTGGGAAGCCCTCGTCAAAATGCTGTAGTAGGAGCTGCCCTTCTGACGTCACAATGAGCTGGCCATCTTTGGACTTCAGCGGCTTCTTCTTCAACTTGCTGTTACCTGCCATGGTTTTGGTAGCTTCGCACAACTCTTTCAAGTTACCGGAGTTTGCAGCTTGTTGAGCACGATCAGCAATACCATATGCCCACTGTCTCCTATCTCTGCGGGTACTGCTATAGATTTCCTTGCGTTTCTGACGGTATTGCGTGTTAAGGACTGCTCGCATGGCGACGTTATGGGTCTCAAGCAGTCTCAGATGAAGATTCCTTCTATCTTCGATCAGGCTCCACGTGCGTTGTGTCATCCAGTCCTCCCGAGAATGAGTCGATTTGTGCCCTAGAACGACGGAGGTGGTCTCTGTATATGTACCACTTTGATGCGGTTCCACTCCTCGTCTAATGAGTCCATAGCGGCATCAAGTACAGAAAAGCGATTGCGCAATTCCAGCTGGAAAGTTTTACACGTGTCTGAGTCATGCAGTTTGCTCACCTCGAACCTTCTTCCAATCTTGCCACGTCCTCGAGCCGCACGGGCTACTGCAATCTTGAGCCGGACATCAGCACCTACCCGCATGACAGGGGACAGGACGGGATGGAAGAAGAAAACATTTTGCGCCGACCCCAAGTTACATTGGATAGGGGCAGGAAGATGATGATGCTCAACAGTAGTATTTGCAAGAACAAGACAATGGAAGCAGTCCTTGAATAGCTTTTAGAATCACTAGGTTTACGAGTTCACTATGGGCCTGGACACATCAACACGGTGCGGCACCGCCACCGTGGAACGGCACGGCATCGCGCCGTGGCACGGTGCTTTGTACGCTCGACAGTTGATCTTTCGCAGGTGTTACGGAAACGATTTACTTTTGACAACTCCAATACTTAATGATTAAAAGTTTGTCTGAGTGGTAGCTGCGGTGGTGTCGCGCCATGGCCGGTGCCGTGTACAGTGCGCCGCTCGGCAGTTGATATTTCGCTGTCGCTAAGTTCACAGGTGTAAGTACAAAAAATTATGCTGAAAATATCGATGCAGACTTGTTAATTAATTAATACGTCGTTCGCGGTTATATATTTAGACAAATACTGCAAGTTTGACACGTTTGAACCGATGGTTTTGGCGCGGCGCACCGTGCCGCATTACGATGTCGTGTCGTTGCACGGTGACGGCGCTGCGCCGTGGGGACATGTCCGCGCCGTAAGTTTGTCGTTGGACTGGCTAGCTTATGCGAAACTAGCTGTGCCTTTGGCTTCGCTCGGATTGACTTTAATAGCCTATATAGGTACTACAATAACCGAGTCAGAGAACAATGCTACGTACTGGGCGGACCAAATATCATTAGCCAAAAAGTCAATCAGTCAAAAAGGATTAGCCGTTCTCTAGTTATAAGCGCAATAGTAGAAAGAAATAACTGAAGCTTTAAGCTCGCCTTTGTACATAGCTATCCTTTTTTATTTGTGTAAGTATGTGTGTTTTGTGTACAATAAAGAATATCTATGAATAAGAAATAAACTTTTCTTTGCGATTAATTATAAGAAAGAGATCGCTGCAATTCGGAAAACTACGACCTAGCTGGACACACCAACTAATAAAGAATATACTGGCCACAGAGATGTTGTGGCGCAACTTGAGAGCTATGTCCAATTAAACTTCAAGTTAAGTAAGTTATACAAGGCGCAGTAAGCAGGGTTCATACCTATTGAGATCTAGAATTTGAAACTTAGTTATCTAATAATATCTGAGCAACTTCTATAACTTCTGCACTCTCTTTAGAATCTGAAATTTGTAAGGGCCATCTAACCATTAGATGAATCCTACAAAAGTTAAAAACATCGTTTTGCTCTTCAAGTAATCCTTATAAAACCAACTGAAACCCTCTACGGAACTCACTTTAATTTATAGCGAGTTCTTAAAGTATAAAGAGCAAGGTCATATTGGTATAAACGCGAGGCAAGTTGTTCGGTTCGCTCCTTTAGGGTGACACGCTCCATAGCTTCGGCATAGAAACTATAAGTACCTAGTAAGAATTTTTCACCGTCAGTGGTATCAAAAGGTTCATCGACTTCTTTTACGAAAGTTTAATAAATTCTGGTGAAAAACGTAGCATTTTAGTTTCACGATTTATTGATCTACAAAGCCAAATTAACTAGCAAAGATTGTTTGTTTTACCATATTAAATATTGATACCAATCACATCTGTGGAGTTTCGCTATTCTAATTTAGTTGTTGATTCTAGATGGGTATATTCATGCTACAACTGTTGTACCTAGCATGTAAATAGTTTAATGTCCGACCGAAACATGGTTTTCTGTTGAAACCATTACTGAATATTTGGCTCATCATCCAGTTTCGGCCGAAACCAAAACTTGCGGTATAATAAAAAAGCCCACGCTAACAAGTACCTACTCGTGGATGCAAGCCTATTGCTATTAACTGACCAAACAATTCAGAAGTAAAAATACCGGGATGAAATCATGAGTGATGACTCTCAAACTACCAGGACAACAGACACATAAAGAAAAGAAGTATATCCGGGGATGGAATCGTGTGTGGTACAGACTCTCAAAGTACCAGGCAATCAGAATCATGAAGAAGTACAAAATCACAAAATCGGTATTAACCAGAGCGAAGCCGGAGCGGGCAGCTAGTTATTATATACATTGCGATAATTGCGTTATCGATGCTCAAAACACAAAGGAGCTGTAGTAACAAATCGTTTCGTGCATATCGAATCATGAACTACGTAAACAAAAGAGTTTCAGAAACCCGATAGCAACTAGTATCTACTAGCTGCAATTGAATCCCGAGTGGTTCTAACTCTTAACGATGCCCATCAGTCCGCATTACTCTGTTAAAGAGATAACCATCCTCCTGCAGACTTAAGTAACTGGATTCTCTGAGCTCATGTGTGTGTTATCATCTGACACTGAATCAATTTTGACGTGGGCTGTCCACAAATCCGATGCAGGAGTCTCGCAAAATCCTGCCTCGAAATTCATAAGTACCACGTCGAAACCCTATTACAAATGAATACTATTATTTATCCATTACCCTTATTTGACAGCTACAACTTGGGGTAATGTAGGAAATGAAATATAGCCGGCGAAACTTGTGAAATATACTCGACTATGTTACTGTTAAACAGTGACATGAAACTACTTTCACGGATTATTGCCACTTTTATTTTAGGAATGTCTGACATTCCTAGAAATACATTTATCTACTGCCTACACAACAATTCGTAGAAAAAGTTTCAAAATGATTGCTTTTGCGGGAAGCCGAAAACAGCGCACTGAAAAGCTATACAGACAGACCCACGCCAACTCGAATTTCTGATTCCTCTTGCTCTGTGAGCACGAATACGCCGAATTTACAGAGAGCTTGCATCCCGACCATGTTAATATAACTTGCATGCTCTTTCTGACATCCCGGTAGCGTGGGGATCACACGAGTTACTTATTACCGGCACGCCTTTAGGTTTACTTTGAATTCGCCATAGTTGAGGCGAATATGTTACTTATTTTATTTTCCGGAACTCGAAATGGTAGCAAGGTAGCCTTTCTGTCTAGAAAATTCACATCACCGCGTGATACTTAATATTCTATGCTTCGTTACTTTGTTGTTAATATAACCAGCACAGAGACACGGTAAACGTGATATTTAAAACTCCATTAAGAATGGCTAGCGCAGCTGAAGCGATTAAAGCCCCGCCTCCTCCCAGTCTAAATTATGGACCTTTTGAATACGCCATAGCCGAGTAAAACGAGCTCTGTAACCTGGATATATTTGCTCTATCGCTAACCAAAATGCTGGTAGGAAATGGTGTGACTTTTCTAAGAAGTTGGAAAGCTATATAAATAATATGTACTTAGTTACCCAGATAAACCATTATTTTTGCTTTAGTCTGTTAGTTGTTAAGTACAAAAGTTGAGCATAGCTCATCAAGTAACGGGGACGATTTACTTTTGGCAACTCCAATCATTATAGATTCCAAGTTTGTCCGAGCGGTATCTTGTTATCAATTATAAATGTTGTTCCATAAAATTCAGTATCGTTACAAACATAATGTTCCAACAAAATGGTTTGTGTTCATACCTATACTGTATACATGTAAACATTGTATATACTGTATACAACGTTTATTTATTTAACGTTGCCTAACTATACGTAGAGACATTATGTTGGTAAAATGCTTGTTTTTGCTAAATCTCGTTCGGTCTAGCAAAGCCATTGCGATAGGAAGTTTTCTAATAAATTGCATCTAATGATGCAATTTATTTTTAGTATTGTCAGACAAAACTGGCAGAAAATAAAACAAGAAATAACTTGGCGACGTATGTCCTAGTAATTACCTCGCAGGTCTCGTTCCAACATTTTGTTTTGTGCTCATGAGAGTGTCGGCGTGAAACTGTGCTCTGTTTAGCTGTCTTTTCACCAAATGTTTCGGAATTTATTCCAATTAAATTTAATCTAAACAGAAAGCGTCTATTTTAAAGCTTTTATTCATCTAAGGTTGTTTTACTAATTTCGTTCCCTAAGTTCTGCTTAAATTGAGAGAAACTTGAAAGATCAGTTCATGTAAATTATGTTCCATTTCTGAATATAAGTCGCCATATCCGGAATTGTGAATAAGACCCTTAAGTAAACTAAGACCCAGACCAAATGTCATTTACCAAGAAGAGTCAGAATTCGGAGTTTCCGGAATTAAGGTTGGTCTATTTTAGATGAAAAGGACCTTTGCCGATCACAGGCTGTGTAAGGATGTGACTATTCTCGATAATTGAGGAAGCAGCGCAATGTTACACGTCCTGTCATTTCGTGTACGCCTGGTAGACATACCACCAAGCTGCCATGTATTAATAATTGAGTATCTTATTAATGCTGAGTATGACGAAACATAAAAGATAATAAGGTAGTTGTATTTGTATACATAATATGTCATTATTGTATGGGATTATAACAATCGTGACTTGACGGAAAACTGTTCATAATTACCTACTAATATCACAAGTATTAAAGACACACTTATGCCTAACTTACGCCTGTGTGAAAGGTTAGGCAGAGTAAGTACCTCATTTCGTCATCCCATGTAATAGAGGGCAAGGCCTTCAACCAGAATTTCGAATTTTGTTTCTACTCCAGCAGTTTTGCTACGCGGTTTACGGCGTAGCCGGACCTTCGTAGCGTAGTCATAGTTCGTAGCCACCAAAAAAAAAACAAACGAATTTCGCCTGGTTTTCCCTTAATCTTGGCAAGATGAAGGTACCGCGGGCAAACGTAAAATAAATTATATTAATTCAAATAAATTGCTTCCTCTACGCAACACCACTCAAGATATTCGTTGCGGTACTTGCACGGTAATTAAGTACAACACTAGCTTGTAGGTTTCACACGGGGTATATGTCAATGTGACTTATTCCAGTGGTTTCAGTGGTGGTGGGCTAGTTTGTTATTCAACAGCACTTCAATGTGAGACTGTTTGTGGTGAATTTAGTACGAGATCCTACCGCCAAAATCTGCAATTATAATGTTTTTGATAAAACTTAATTTTCTTGTATGATTCTTGATAGTTAGTAGAATAGATTACTGCAGGGTTTCCTGGCAATATATAGCCGCAATAAGATTTTGTTTTAACTTTTCCTTACTAGGTATCACTAGGGTTGTTTTTCTGTATCGTGGGTGCGTTTGCAACATCAAGTAAACTGGTAAGCATATTAAAAAAAGCCCTGTCGGTTTTGCAAAAGAGGCCTTAATTCCCCTGCAATGGACAAAACCCACCCTTCATTACATTATCATACAACATGGTGATATAAAATGAAATTCATATCATCATAATGTATATTATGACGTATTAATTCATAGGAACATTTCAATTAGCGATGCGCATTGCACGGCTATTAATAATATCATCGCATGTGTTAACGACACGTGTGGATTCATATTTATGGAACAATATAAATTAAAATATTTCGGTAATTACAAATGGGACGATTTTGTGTATTATCCCAAGGGAACATTATACCGGGAGAAAATGTAGCCTATGTACTATTGCAGGCTATAATCTATCTCTGTGCCAAATTTCATCTAGATCCGTTCAGCCGTTCTCGCATGATTGACTAACAAACATAGGTACATTCATACAAATTCGCATTTATAATATTAGTAAGAAGTAAGATTTTTGTTCATGTTTGCAAGCGAGTATCGTGTCTCAGTTCGGTCCCTGACTGAAATAAAAATTAACTGAATTAAACCGACCAAATCATAATATCTACTGTACATGTTGTCTACTGTATAGGTACACATTCTAATTTATTTATATTACAGATGCTCTTCTTATTATTAAAAAATATTCGCAGTAAATCAAAGCAATTGCTTTATTTTTCTTTTGGCAATAGTTGTCAAGTTTACTTAATTAAGTAGTTGAGCAGCGTTATTAAATCCTAAATGTTTACAAAATTTTATTGATGTGAAACATCTATAGGCGCACGTGAGACCGATTTCTGGCGTGGCGACGCGTCGCCACGCGCAATCGACTGTGCGTTTCTCTCTCACTCGATCCGGCGTTAAGCCATCTCTTTCGCTCCACTGAGCTCGGATACCTATAATGTATACTCTGTTTATTACAGTACTCATAACCTGTGTTTTTCTGGTAAATAAATCATTTTTCTGTTCTGATAATAAAATGTCTGACCGTGATAATTTAGAGAGTGGAAGTGATCAGCCTCCTGCAAAGAAAGCAAAATCACACTATGACACATTATCAAGTCATCAGTAAGTTAATTATATTTTTATAATTAAAGTATGCATTTATCTGTGCATTTAGCACGCGTATATTTGGTGTGTATTGAGCGCCAGTAAATGTAAAATCTACTCTCTAGGTAGATTAAAATTCACATAAATTTCATTGCATATCATGATGTAACTATTACCGAAGTCACTGATTAAACTAATTGAGTAGTTTCGATTTAAAATAAATATGTAAATTTTTGTATTTAATGAAAATGAATGTTTATTTAATAAAAAATCATCGTTATCTAGAAAAAAAAATCGTTATATTTTTTATTTTATTTTATTGACATTTTTAGTTCCTACCACAATCTGTTCTTTTCTGCATACTACTTTTACGAAATAACGTCGATGTTTCACATCTACCAGGCGTCCCGTGACGGCTCCATTTTTTTTATTTATTTATTTATGTATTCTTTATTGTACACCAGAAAATACAGTAACAAAAGAAACTTAAAACTAAAAATATACAACGGGCGGCCTTATCGCATTCCGCGATCTCTTCCAGGCAACCTGGAATGGACAGTGATTGCCTGGACATGACATTAAAAAAAAATAAAAAAAAAAATGGAGCCGTCACGGGACGCCTGGTAGATGTGAAACATCGACGTTATTTCGTAAAAGTAGTATGCAGAAAAGAACAGATTGTGGTAGGAACTAAAAATGTCAATAAAATAAAATAAAAAATATAACGATTTTTTTTTCTAGATAACGATGATTTTTTATTAAATAAACATTCATTTTCATTAAATACAAAAATTTACATATTTATTTTAAATCGAAACTACTCAATTAGTTTAATCAGTGACTTCGGTAATAGTTACATCATGGTATGCAATGAAATTTATGTGAATTTTAATCTACCTAGAGAGTAGATTTTACATTTACTGGCGCTCAATACACACCAAATATACGCGTGCTAAATGCACAGATAAATGCATACTTTAATTATAAAAATATAATTAACTTACTGATGACTTGATAATGTGTCATAGTGTGATTTTGCTTTCTTTGCAGGAGGCTGATCACTTCCACTCTCTAAATTATCACGGTCAGACATTTTATTATCAGAACAGAAAAATGATTTATTTACCAGAAAAACACAGGTTATGAGTACTGTAATAAACAGAGTATACATTATAGGTATCCGAGCTCAGTGGAGCGAAAGAGATGGCTTAACGCCGGATCGAGTGAGAGAGAAACGCACAGTCGATTGCGCGTGGCGACGCGTCGCCACGCCAGAAATCGGTCTCACGTGCGCCTATAGATGTTTCACATCAAAAATAAAATTTTTCTCAGTGATGTAAATTATTGATGAAGTTTACGATAAAATGAACACTTCCAACTGCTCATAGTTTATCTCTCCCAAATCAGGGTATTTCACAGTGACTAATGCATAGACTACTATTATATACTAGGACTAATGCTACTTCCGTCAATGGGAATTCATTTTGAAAACCAGTGACAGTAATATGGTTGAAAGGTTACGTAAGTAGGTAAATCCACGAATGTCTGTTTTTGAACATTGTGAACGCAAATATCTACTACTGACATTCACGGACGCGAATACAAATTGGAATATTCAGTTTTAGTTCAAATTTGGCGCCAATTGTCTATGGTTTGGTGGCAGTCTCGACTTCTCGAGGTGCGTACCGTTTGTATTTCGTCCGAGAATTGCCGAGTTGATACGAACTCTTCCAAAGTGTCATTCCACTCCACCGGTCTTTTCGTAAACAAAACAAGTGAATTTTGAGGTTAGAGTCTAAATAGTTATTTATTAACATGAGTAGGTCAACTTCTAGTGAAATATGGACTTATTTTATACTTTGCGATGCTGAACGAGCTTAATGCAAGCTGTGTAACAATGAATATTCAGGAAAAGGAAGAACTGATAAAGTGCTTACGAGTTCAGTTATTTTCCCTTGCGTTAAAAACCTAAGAAATGAATGGATTTTGATTTTATTAACCTACTATTATCTTCAAATTGTTTTATAGTTCGCAAAATATTCGCAAAAATATTGCGAATGCACATGCGAATATGCGTTACATCACTAGTAGGTACGTACGATTGTGTGCAACATGTTTTCAACAAATGTTACCTATTAGTTCGTTCTGGTTTAATTAAAATAGCCGATAACTCGGCAAATAAAGGATGCGGGCGGGTCGGGGGAATTCATAGTGTACCTAATTCATCATTGCTAAAGCACTTATATGGCCCTCGGATTGAGGTGAGGTATAATACTCACAGTGGATCTTTGTGTCTCTGAAGTTGGTTTTGACACTTAACGCGCAAGAAACAGTTTAACTGCATAGAGTAAGCGAGATAGGATGATGCGACAAACGTAAGCGAGTGAAAGAGACAGTTATACAATGATAACTTCACTTTCAATATTGACACTAAAATTGCTACTGCGCAGGCTCTTGCAGCCAATTCAGAGACACAAAGATCCGATGTGAGTATTATATACTATATCAAATTAATACGTTTTGACACAAACATTCCGGAACACCGCTATTCCTGATAACAGTGGACAAACTGTTAAACATATTACGGGGAAACAAACATACGAAACATCACAGTATTATCAGTTTTCCCTGAAGGGATAGACAAGGGTATATAATAATTATTATTTATTTCGACTACCAATGAGACGCATAGCTTTAGTGACAATAAATAAACATATAACTATGTTACTAAAACAATAATAACAATAACATATACACATACAAAAATCAATAAATCATTACTTCAGTATTCCGGTGGAAATAACGAAGCACACATACATTTGTTAAAGGTTCAACTCTGGCAGTACTGATCCGATTACTATAAAAAGGGTAAAAAAAAACCATTTGCTACGTTCAGCATTTCCCACCGAATTTCTTGAACGATGATGTTACCACTAATAGATATATAAAAAAAATTATATACTATAGAAAAATTATAAAATATTTTTTTATAATTTTTCAGCTTACTACAAACAAAAATAATAATACTACAATACTCTTTACACCTCTTTCAACGTTTGTCAGTCATTTTCAGCGTTTGTAGTAACCGTATAGGCTTTCAAACTGAATTCATCTGTATGAAAAATATTTCGATACCTAAAATAGTTTTTATAATTTTTTCAGCTTACTACATACAAAAATAATAATACTTCAATCCTCTTTACACCTCTCCCAACGTTTGTCAGTCATTTTCAGCGTTTGTAGTAACCGTATAGGCTTTCAAACTGAATTCATCTGTATGAAAAATATTTCGACTATTAATTTTTTTCAGCTTACTACAAACAAAAATAATAATACTACAATCCTCTTTACACCTCTCCCAACATTTGTCAGTCATTTTCAGCGTTTGTAGAAACCTTATAGGCTTTTAAACTGAATTCATCTGTACGACAAAAATTCGGTACTTTAAAATATTTTTTATAATTTTTTCAGCATACTACAAACGAAAATAATTAAACTATAAACCTCTTCGTACCTCTACCAAGGTTTTACAGTAATTTTCAGCGTTTAAAGTAACCGTATAGGCTTTCAAACTAAATTCATCTGTTTGAAAAATATTTCGAAACCAATTTTTTTTTTATAATTTTTCAGCTTATTACAAACGAAAATAAGTAACACAATCCTCTTTACACCTCTGCCAACGTTTTGCAGTCATTTTCAGCGTTTGTAGTAACCGTATAGGCTTTCAAACTAAATTCATCTGTTTGAAAAATATTTCGAAACCAATTTTTTTTTTATAATTTTTTCAGCTTATTACAAACGAAAATAAGTAACACAATCCTCTTTACACCTCTGCCAACGTTTTGCAGTCATTTTCAGCGTTTGTAGTAACCGTATAGGCTTTCAAACTGAATTCATCTGTATGAAAATTTCGATACCTAAAATATTTTTTTTATAGTTTTTTCAGCTTACTACAAACGAAAATGACAACCAGAAACCTGCTGAGAAATCTAGACGGACAAACCCATTAACATTTTAAAATTAAAAAATCCATACTAATATTATAAATTCGAAAGTAACTCTGTCTGCCTATTACCTTTTCACGCCTAAATAGGGTATGGTAGGGTAGGTAGGGTAGGTAGGTAGGGTAGGGTAATGTAGGTTGGTAGATAGGTTAGGTGGGTAGGTAGGTAGAGTAGGATAGGTAGATAGGGTAGGTAGGTAGGGCCAGGTATGTAGGTAGGATAGGTAAGGCAGGGTAGGGTAGGTAGCCTGGTGACGGGAGCAATGCCGCGGGGTATAGCTAGTTTTAAATACTTAAATGAATAAAATCAATCTATTCGTCAGTTATAATACTGAAACGTGAGAGTAATGATTAAAGAATAATGCCACGCGGCTCCAATACAATGTAATGTATTTTTAACCAACTATAGAGAAATATACCAGATCTAAAGTAAAAAAATACTCAAACTCGTTACTTTTATTTGGTTTTCGATCTAATAATAACCACTGAGTAATACCTAAAATAACTCAACTCGATTGATTATTTTCATAGAACCCGATGTAACTAAGTCAAAAAAGTAATTTACCCTTTGCTAGTCTTGTTTAGTTCTAAAAATAAATGGATGGTTACCTTATAAAGAGATTTAGTTACCGTCAGAGAGAATGATTCTTTATCAACTTAAGATTGTATGTCATTTGCAGGTTTTACAGCGTCAACAGACTCTCGACAAAGTGTAATTCTAACGGCGATGACGATGGTCGAAATGCCAAAATGATCACATGGCATTTCAATAGATCTTGACATTCTTTTTTTTCCTTTTTAAACCCCGACGGAAAAAGAGGGGTGTTATAAGTTTGTGTTTGTGTATCTGTCTGTGGCATCATAGCTCCTAAACGGATGAACAGATTTTGAAATATTTTTGATTTGAAAGGCGAATTTATCGAGAGTGTTCTTAGTTAGTTTTGATGAAAATCGGTTCAGTCGTTCAAAAGTTATGGGCGTTTTACTGTTTGAATCGGGGTGTTTTCGCCTAGCGATCGACAATCTATTGAACACGTAATTATGACACGATATTTTGGGTCATAATTACGTGTTCAATAAATTGTCGATCGACGCGTTTCTACTATGTACTAGATAACTTATGTAACATGAAATAATAATTAGTCGGAGGTTTTATCCTAGACAAGAGGGAATAGCAATAAAAATTTACTAGTTTATCAACGGCAACAGTAACCTGGAGCAGTAGCTTGAAAACAGATAATTAGCAGCCTCTATAGACGTAAAAAATAACTGTTCTAGTTGAATCTTCAAGATGCTAATCGAGAAAACTGAGAAAAAACTCGCCTACCTACATTTCATAAATGGGTCAGTAGATCCACCCCCAAAGTGACTTTTAATGTAGATGGATATCTAGAATCCAGGTAAGCAATAATTACAAGTAATCCCCTACTAAAAATCGGTTCACCGTAATCTTGCAATCTAACGCCAATGCCCTATTGCTTTACATTTGCTAATATACGGTTGCATAGTAGAGTGATACGTCTGCATTGTGATACCGAATGCTTAGGGCATTTGTCACACTGCAAGCGTTTTGCGTACTGCTATCCGGTCACTTGAACATTTGGTGCGGGAAATGTGCAAGTGACCGGATCGCAGGACGCAGAACGCATCTTATTGGATTTAGTAAATTGAACCCTAGTTCAATGACTAATATTGTAATTTCTAACAACAACGTAACATTTCTAGTTTATAAGTATATTATCTGTGGTCGCTTACTTGCCCTCTCGATTTTTTTTTATATTGTCGATTGATAAAATTCTCTCTTCAAAAATAAAACTACGTTTTGTAAAACAACATTTTTCATTTATTTCAACAGGTTATGAGCCCAATTGTTTGAGAAACCTGAAGGAATGCGTGTGATTAGCTGTACATGGTTATTCAGAATAAAAGATGAGGTGAAGAAAAGAAGATCTGTCCGCTTTATAAATGAAGACTATGTGCTAAAGGATGTAGCTAGAAACAAGGCATTGATTATAAAGATATATACTCTCCTCAGTGAGATATGACACATCTCGAGTTTTACTGTCAGAAGCAGCGCAACATAATTTGAATATTGTTCAGTTTGATGTCAAAACTGCATTCTTATATGGTGACATCAAAGAAGACATTTTTGTGCGGTGGGGACAGTGGAATAGAGCAGTTAAGTACTGACAGCCTCAGAGCTAAGACGTCGTAGAATCAGTGTCGATCCGTAATATTAGTAAGCAAGATTGTAACTCTGAATATTTGAATAAACCAGTGTATCGAATAATTTATGTGATTTCATTTGCACGATTGTACCCAACGACCTGCCCACACACGATGTCTTAACCTAAGGGAATACATCCTGACTGCCCGATGGTTTGCATCTATCGGCCAGCCTTGATGCGACATACATTAGTCTCTCAATATATTTTTACTGATGTATATCCTTCAGTTTTTTCAATTTGTAATCCCGATTGAGTTTAAATACCATATTTGAATTAGCATCCAAACCTTCAGGCGGTGATATATAATATATATGTCTTCTTTGATGTCACCATATAAGAATGCAGTTTTGACATCAAACTGAACAATATTCAAATTATGTTGCGCTGCTTCTGACAGTAAAACTCGAGATGTGTCATATCTCACTGAGGAGAGTATATCTCTTTATAATCAATGCCTTGTTTCTAGCTACATCCTTTAGCACATAGTCTTCATTTATAAAGCGGACAGATCTTCTTTTCTTCACCTCATCTTTTATTCTGAATAACCATGTACAGCTAATCACACGCATTCCTTCAGGTTTCTCAAACAATTGGGCTCATAACCTGTTGAAATAAATGAAAAATGTTGTTTTACAAAACGTAGTTTTATTTTTGAAGAGAGAATTTTATCAATCGACAATATAAAAAAAAATCGAGAGGGCAAGTAAGCGACCACAGATAATATACTTATAAACTAGAAATGTTACGTTGTTGTTAGAAATTACAATATTAGTCATTGAACTAGGGTTCAATTTACTAAATCCAATAAGATGCGTTCTGCGTCCTGCGATCCGGTCACTTGCACATTTCCCGCACCAAATGTTCAAGTGACCGGATAGCAGTACGCAAAACGCTTGCAGTGTGACAAATGCCCTAAGCATTCGGTATCACAATGCAGACGTATCACTCTACTATGCAACCGTATATTAGCAAATGTAAAGCAATAGGGCATTGGCGTTAGATTGCAAGATTACGGTGAACCGATTTTTAGTAGGGGATTACTTGTAATTATTGCTTACCTGGATTCTAGATATCCATCTACATTAAAAGTCACTTTGGGGGTGGATCTACTGACCCATTTATGAAATGTAGGTAGGCGAGTTTTTTCTCAGTTTTCTCCATTAGCATCTTGAAGATTCAACTAGAACAGTTATTTTTTACGGCTATAGAGGCTGCTAATTATCTGTTTTCAAGCTACTGCTCCAGGTTACTGTTGCCGTTGATAAACTAGTAAATTTTTATTGCTATTCCCTCTTGTCTAGGATAAAACCTCCGACTAATTATTATTTCATGTTACATAAGTTATCTAGTACATAGTAGAAACGCGTCGATCGACAATTTATTGAACACGTAATTATGACCCAAAATATCGTGTCATAATTACGTGTTCAATAGATTGTCGATCGCTAGGCGAAAACACCCCGATTCAAACAGTAAAACGCCCATAACTTTTGAACGACTGAACCGATTTTCATCAAAACTAACTAAGAACACTCTCGATAAATTCGCCTTTCAAATCAAAAATATTTCAAAATCTGTTCATCCGTTTAGGAGCTATGATGCCACAGACAGATACACAAACACAAACTTATAACACCCCTCTTTTTCCGTCGGGGTTTAAAAAGGAAAAAAAAGAATGTCAAGATCTATTGAAATGCCATGTGATCATTTTGGCATTTCGACCATCGTCATCGCCGTTAGAATTACACTTTGTCGAGAGTCTGTTGACGCTGTAAAACCTGCAAATGACATACAATCTTAAGTTGATAAAGAATCATTCTCTCTGACGGTAACTAAATCTCTTTATAAGGTAACCATCCATTTATTTTTAGAACTAAACAAGACTAGCAAAGGGTAAATTACTTTTTTGACTTAGTTACATCGGGTTCTATGAAAATAATCAATCGAGTTGAGTTATTTTAGGTATTACTCAGTGGTTATTATTAGATCGAAAACCAAATAAAAGTAACGAGTTTGAGTATTTTTTTACTTTAGATCTGGTATATTTCTCTATAGTTGGTTAAAAATACATTACATTGTATTGGAGTCGCGTGGCATTATTCTTTAATCATTACTCTCACGTTTCAGTATTATAACTGACGAATAGATTGATTTTATTCATTTAAGTATTTAAAACTAGCTATACCCCGCGGCATTGCTCCCGTCACCAGGCTACCTACCCTACCCTGCCTTACCTATCCTACCTACATACCTGGCCCTACCTACCTACCCTATCTACCTATCCTACTCTACCTACCTACCCACCTAACCTATCTACCAACCTACATTACCCTACCGTACCTACCTACCCTACCTACCCTACCATACCCTATTTAGGCGTGAAAAGGTAATAGGCAGACAGAGTTACTTTCGAATTTATAATATTAGTATGGATTTTTTAATTTTAAAATGTTAATGGGTTTGTCCGTCTAGATTTCTCAGCAGGTTTCTGGTTGAAGGCTCTATTATGGCCCGGCTACACGCTCCGTCTTGCCTGCGCAGTCCAGGCCTGTGCAGTCATGACTGTACAAAAAGACGGAACAGTGTGTAGTGGCTACACGTGCAGGTAAGCTTGTGCAATCCTAGTTGTGATTTCAGAGCCTGTTTTTAATGTTCCATAAAGCTGGCAACGATTTGTATAGTTCTATGAACTGAGTTAAAAAATCCTTGGAATAATTCCTGACATCACTCATTCTTTGATTTGCGACGTATACTTCGTCGAAAATAATTTCCTCGGACGCGCACCAGTCCGGCTTGAAAGACCGGCCCCACGTTAAAGTAAAGCCGTGCAAGCCAAGTTTGGGAAGTCCAAAATTCCAAATCTTCGGTAAGTCAACGAATGCTCAAGCCGCGCTTCCGGGACTGCGCAAGCCGTCCACACGCACGCGCTTACCTGCGCAAACCGGTTTGCAGCCTTGCAGAGTTGCAGGCAAGCTTGCAAGCAAGACGGAGCATGTAGCCGGGCCATTACATGGAACGACGAAATGGGGCAATAACTCTGCCTAACCCTTCGGGACAGGCGTGATGATAAGTGTGTCTTTAATACTTGTGATATTAGTAGGTAATTATGATAATAATATGAACAGTTTTCCGTCAAGTTAAGTTTGTTATTATCCCATAAAATAATGACATATTATGGATATAAATACAACCACCTTATTATCTTTAATGTTTCGTCATAGTCACCATTAATAAGATATGGCTACTCAATTATTAATACATGACCGGGTATGTCTACCAGGCATACACGAAATGACAGGACGTGTAACATTGCGCTACTTCCTCAATTATCGAGAATAGTCACATTCTTACACAGCCTGTGATCGGCAAAGGTCGTCCTTTTCATCTAAAATAGACCACCCTTAATTCCGGAAACTCAAAAATTCTGACTCTTCTTGGTAAATTACATTTGGGTCTTAGTTAACTTAAGGATATTTTTTACAATTCAGATATGGCGACTATTCAAAGGTACTATTTATAGACATATTCAGAAACGGAACATAATTTACATGAACTGATCTTTCAAATTTCTCTCAATTTAATCAGAGGCCTTAGTGCGAGTTTTTACTCACGCTCAATCGAGTTAACGTAAACATCATTTTGTATTGAAACTGGTTATGCGCCGTCTGGTGACGGTAAGGAGAAACCACTTTTTTGTATACATTTTGACATTAGAGATTGTTTACGTATCACGAGTGAGCGTGAGTAAAAACTCGCACTAAGGCCTCTGAACTTAACCAAAATTAGTAAAACAACCTTAGATAAATAAAAGTTTTAAAATAGACACTTTCTGTTCAGATTAAATTCAATTGGAATAAATGCCGAAACATTTGGTGAAAAGCCAGCTGAACAGAGAACAGCATTTTAACAACATAATGCACCTACGTATAGTTGGGCAACGTTAAATAAATAAACGTTGTGTACAGTATATACAATGTTTATATGTATACAGTTTAGGTATGAACACAAACCATTTTGTTAAAAATAATGGTTTATCTGGGTAACTAAGTACATATTATTTATATAGCTTTCCAACTTCTTAGAGAAGTCACACCATTTCCTACCAGCATTTTGGTTAGCGATAGAGCAAATATATCCAGGTAAGTGAACTCGTTTTACTCGGCTATGGCGTATTCAAAAGGTCCATAATTTAGACTGGGAGGAGGCGGAGTGTACGTACGGTTGGGCTTTATTCGCTTCAGTTGCGCTAGCCATTCTTAATGGAGTTTTAAATAGCACGTTTACCGTGTCTCTGTGCTGGTTATATTAACAACAAAGTAACGAAGCACAGAATATTAAGTGTTACACTGTGATGTGAATTTTCTAGACACAAAGGCTACCTTGCTTACCATTAAGAGTTCTGGAAAATAACGTAAATAACATATTCGCCTCAGCTATGGCGAATTCCAAGTTAACCTAAAGGCGTGGCGGCAATAAGTAACTCGTGTGATCCCCACGCTACCAGAATGTCAGAAAGAGCATGCAAGTTAAATTAATATGGTCGGGATGCAAGCTCTCTGTAAAATCGGCGTATTCGTGCTCACAGAGCATGAGGAATCAGGCATTCGAGTTGGCGTGGGTCTGTCTGTATAGCTTTTCAGAGGGCTGTTTTCGGATTCCCGCAATCTTGAAAGTTTGTAGTAGTAGTTGTGTAGGCACTAGATAAATGTATTTCTGGGAATGTCAGACATTCCCAGAAATACATTTATCAGTCTCAGTCAAAAGTGGCAATAATCCGTGAAAGTAGTTTCATGTCACTGTTTAACAATAGCCAGCGACCACACAGCCCCTAGACGCCTCATAACAGGCGAGGTCTCGAGCGATGTCTGTCAACAAGACTAAAAAGATCATATACAGGTAATACAGGTCGCCACTTGACAATTTCTAATTGTTACCGACCACTTCTGTGAGCCGTAAACACTTCCGCGACAGTCAATAAAAAATTGATGAAATAAATATTATAATTTCCTTTTGTACAATCCGTTGGTATGGTAACAACAGCTAGACTTCGAGTTTCCGGAAAAATGGCATAACATTTCATTGATAAGTTAATAGTTACATATAAACATAATTAGATTTATTTTCTGATATTATTTATCGGAGTTCATATTATACTGGTCACGTTTGTAGGTGAAAAAGCCCACCGCATGTTTGCATCTCTTTCTTTTTAAAGTATTTTTTTCGCTATCTCTTCTCCTCTATAATTTCGTAAACACAACTAGTGATGCACCATATCCTATGACCAAATCTGCTATCGATAGAACAAGAAACCTTACAAATAAAGACATTAAATTTAATAGATTGTTAATTGTGAAACGATTTTTTGATTACGTTTTTTTACTAAGATTTAATATGACTATATTTAAGAACCAACAACCGAAAAAAGTATTTTACCTTTAGAATTTTGATATTTTTTTTAGTTTTAACATTTTATGTTATTACTAAAATTTTAAAACGCCGTATAATTAATAATAAAAAGGTAATATTAATTAAAAAAAATAAGTACAAATATTATTTGTCTAAAAATATCGATACCTGTCTGGTTTTATTTAAACCTGTCCCATCCTTAATGAGACATATGACCTTGGTAAAGGACCAATCAGGGCGCAGTCGTCCCGTTCCTCATACCGCAGCTAGTTGACAGAATTGTTTTGATGTATTAGATCAAGCATTAGGCGTCTAGTGGCTATGTGGTCGATGACAGTAACATAGTCGAGTATATTTCACAAGTTTCGCCGGTTATATTTCATTGCCCACATTACCCCAAGTTGTAGCTCTCAAATAAGGGTAATGGATTATAATAGTATTCATTTGTAATAAGGTTTCGACCTTATGAAATAGTGGCATTTTGTGTAGAGTTACAATTTCGAGGCAGGATTGTGCGAGACTCCCGCATCGGATTTGTTGGCAGCCCACGTCAAAATTCATTCAGTGTCAGATGATAACACACACATGAGCTCAGAGAATCCAGTTACTTAAATCTGCAGGTAGTAGGAGTAATGTGGACTGATGGGCATTATTAAGGGTTAGAACCACTCGGGATTCGATTGCAGCTAGATACTAATTGCCATCGGCTTTCTGAAACTCTCTTGTTTACGTAGTCCATGGTTCTATATGCACGGAACGATTTGTTTCTACAACTCCATTGTTTTTTTAGCATCGATAGCGCAATCATCGCAATGTGTCTAACACTAAGGTTAATATAGATTTTGTGATTTTCTACTTGTTCATGGTTCTGATTTCCTGGTAGTTTGAGTCTTAACAACACACTCGATTCCAGCCCCGAATATACTTCTTGTCTTTTTGTTTCTGTTGTCCTGGTAGTTTGAGAGTCATAATAAAATTCATGATTCCTGCCCCGGTTTTTTTTACTTCAGGATTCTGGTATCCTAGTCAGTTTAAAATCTAACTGAGCTTCCAGATGGCCTTAGAGTAGATATATTAAAAAATATACTAAAAACCATAAATGATACCTACTATCATTTAAGAAAGGATTTTTCGAAAGACGTCCATAAAATCAATATCCTCTCAAAATTCTATCATTTGTGGTTTGGGCTGGTCTGGCTGGGTGGTTTATGTCAGTCTGGACATTGCCTTTTATATTTATAGATTGGCAGATTTTTTTTGGTAAGCAAACGTATCCTCTCTTTCATTTTATGCATTTATTGCAGAGTCCCACCGAATGTTCGGCGTCGGTTTCAGCCAGAGGCAGCCAAAAAAATTGGTTTCGGCTAGAATTTCGGTTTTAGGTAGACCGAAACTAGTGTTGAGGAGCTGATAGATGTTATAGACAATTAAAAATTGACTGCATCATTCGTCTATGATCGCAATAATTTTTAGGTTCAATTCAGGTTGCTGACCGACCCGAGGGAACAGTGTACTGGAGACATTTTTTTTATTTTTTTGGTTGGTTATTAGCAACACGCTTGCATCTACGAGTACATGTGGGACATAAATGTTTTTTTTTATTACACCGCAAGTTTTGGTTTCGGCCGAAACTGTTTGAGTAGCAGAATGGTTATGGTTTCAACTGAAAAACATGTTTCGGTTGGACATTAAACTATTAACATGCTAGGTACAACAGCTGTAGCATGGATGCACCCATCTAAAATCAATAACTAAATTACGATTAGCGAAACGCAACAGATGTGATTAATAGTGGTAAAACAAAAAACTCTTTGCTCGTTAATTTGGCTTTGTAGATCAATGAATAGTGAAACTAAAACGCTACGGTGTTTCTTCACCAGAATTTATTAAACTTTCATAAAAGAAGTCGACGAACCTTTTGATACCACTGACGGTGAAAAATTCTTACTAGGTACTGATAGTTTCTATGCCGAAGCTATGGAGCGTGTCACCCTAAAGGAGCGAACCGAACAACTTGCCTCGCGTTTATATGAATATGACCTTGCTCTTTATATACTTTAAGAACTCGCTATAAATTAAAGTGAGTTCCGTACGGGTCTCAGTTGGCTTATAAGGATTACTTGAAGGGCAAAACGACGTATTTAACATTTGTAGGATTCATCTAATGGTAAGATGGCTGGTTCTTTTTGCCGTACCGGCCCTTACAAATTCAAGATTTTAAAGAGAGTGCAGAAGTTATAGAAGTTGCTCAGATATTATTACCTAAGTCTTTAATTCTAGATCTCTATACGTATGAACCCTGCTTACTGCGCCTTGTATAACAAGCACCATGAAGTTTAATTGGACATAGATCTCAAGTTGCGCCGCAACACCTCTGTGGCCAGTATATTCTTCAGAGTTAATGTGTCCACCTAGTTGGTAGTTTGCCGAATTGCAGCGATCTCTTTCTAATAATTAATCGCACCGAAAAGTTTATTTCTTATTCATAGATATTCTTTATTGTACACAAAACACACATACTTACACAAATACAAAAGTATAACTATGTACAAAGGCGAGCTTAAAGCTTAAGTTTATTTATTTCTACTATTGCGCTTATAACTAGAGAACGGCTAATCCTTTTTGACGACTCATATTTGGTCCGCCCAGTACGTAGCAATGTTATCTCACTCAGTTATTGTAGTACCTAGGCTATTAAAGTCAATCCGAGCGAAGCCAAAGGCACAGCTAGTTTCACATTGGCCAGCTAGTCCAACGACAAACTTACGGCGCGGACACATCTCTACGGCGGCAGCACAGTGCGCCGCGTCAAAACCAGCGGTTCAAAAGTGTCAAACTAGCAGTTTTTGTCTAGATATATAACCACGAACGACGAATTCATTAATTAATAAATCTACATTTTCAGCATATTATTGTACTAACATCTGCGACAGCGAAAGATCATCAGCCGAGTGTGCGCCGTGAGCGCACTGTGCACGGCACCTTACCGCGGCGCGACGCCGTGCCGTTCCACGGTGGCGGTGCCACGCCACAGTGATGTGTCCACGCCCTTAATGAACTCGTAAAATTAGTGATTCTAAAACTATGTTCGTCATTCCGGCTGCTTTCAGAATATTTCGTTGCTAATGTTTCGCTTAAAGAAATTATTAGCATCGTTCGCTAAGCGACTTTGAATTTTGTGATTTAAAACTTTGACCCGGCTTTCAGACCCCAGTTTAATTAGAAGTACTTTTAAAATAGTTGCCAAGTTATAAGAATTCGTCTTGAAAGTCGCCAAGGGATTTTACCTGTGGCGGATTTCTTGTTCTGAAATCTGACTTACTGATAAAGCCGTATCTAAAAATTCAAGGACTGCTTCGCTTTAGTGATGGGCGATTACTACTAAAAGTAATAGAATTAGTCGATTGTTCAGTTTAGTCGATAAAAGTCGATAACAATCGATGTTAGTCGATTGTTATCGACCAACGGCGTGCGGCGAGCGACAATGACTGATACGGTTACCGCGTCAACTTAAACTACTAATTTGTAGCACAGCGCTTCCATTACTATACACGTGCGTAGTGCGTACTACTGAATAAGTAGAAAAGATGGTGCGGTGGGCGTGCGCTGCGCTACAAATCAATAGTTCAAAGTCTGTGCGCTACTACTTACGTACGACTGCAGTTAATAAGCGATTGTAGCTAATATACTATACAATCTATCTAGTAATCTCTAATTGGGTTGTTGAATTTAAAAAAAAATACGATTTTTAAAATTTATTTTGAAACTTTACATATCCTAAATTATATTGTCGTTGCAAACATCTCTTAAATATTTTTTTCATTTTATTATAAGCAATTGAAAACCGTTAAAATTTTCACCTGTATACGAACGGGCCATGATTGGTCGCCATGTTGGTTACGTCATAACATTCAAGGAATTTGTACTACAGTGTCAACTACACGTGAATTGACTAAAATAGCCGAAAATTTGTGCAAATATATTATTTATAACAGCAAATTTTATTTAGTCATGTGTGATAAAGGATTCTTAAAGGCTGATTTCGATAATATACCCATATTATCGAAATTTGTATGCTTAAATAAAGTAGTGGTAATGAATATTACGTGTTAGTGGACCGGTGTTTGTTATTGTTCTTTACCAGGTACATTTAGAAACAGAATTGTCATAACGTAATCGTTTTCACATATGGGTAGGTGATATTGGTGTAAAATAAAAAGTAAACAAACACGATTGGCGCGAAACTTCGACTTTTGATATCAATAATCTTCATTAGATTCCACTAAATATGATACAACCCGAAATCTGTGCAGCCTTTATTTATATTTATTTGTTGGACAAAATCCTTAAAATGTTCGTTAATTACCATTATTTACATATCTCTTAATAATATTAAACACTATTATCTAAATTATATATTTACAAACACTAAAAAACTTTGTAGAACAAAAACGTGAAAATATTAACTTGGTAGATTTTTTTACACTAATTCTTCAGTAAATATCTCTTATATGCGTTGACCGATTTTCACAATTCAAACAGAAATATTAATTTTACGCCTATATCTATCATTTAAGAATAAAATAATGAATATATATCCATAAACAAAAAATCATGTTTTCAAGTTACGTAATTATACAACAATGTCAACTTTGCACGTAAGTTCCCATAAAAATGTACTAATCTCAGTCTGTAATGATCAAAGTAAGATATTAATACGAATCTAATACTAAATTAGAACAAGATAACATAATAATTAACACATTATATTTGGAATCTAGTAAGACATAGAACATTTCTCAAAACTTTAGTAGGTATAGATTGCTAGGTACTTGGCTATTGCGCGATTCACATATAATGAGGATTTTTTTATAGTATTTGTACATAATGGTATGAAGCAAGCACGATAACATTTAAGGATCAATATTTTTGATCAATATATTTGATTTTCATCAATATATTGACGATAATAACAAGATTGAATTAGAAGTCAAAACACCGTATCAGCTAAGTGCTACAATGAGTAAAAATAAACTTTGTGACGTCACACGGGCTCGGGTTTGTTCGGGAACTGTCGAGGTGTTTTCGGTACTGGATTCAAGAAAAAAAATTCAATTTGATATTACTTTGTAATTACAGCGAATAAAAAAAAACTAAAAATAGTTTTATATGTAAACTTATGTATGATCTTTCCATTTTTAACAAAAAAAAAATTGGTTCAACAAACCAATTCCCCATCAGTTGCGGGATCATCTATTACGAAATTACGAATAGATGGGTAGACTAAAATAAAAAATAGGTGAAAAAGTTGTATTTAATAAAATTGTTTTTCCACAAGACCTACTAATAAAGTAAACGAATTGAAGTACTAATACTTATAAACGCAATTGACGCAACACCGTCCCACATGCACCGCCCTGCGCGGCCTTACGCAGTTCAACCCATGTTAGTCGTTTGTCGATTGTTATTCGAATAATAATTGTGAGGAACTACTAAATCGACAATCGAATGAGCAATAAATCAATGTTCGATTCAGTCGATTGTTTTTATTGCAACAATCGCCCATCGCTACTTCGCTTGTCTTGTTCTTGCAAATGCTACTGCTGCTGAGCATCATTATCTTCTTGCCCTTATCCCATGTTACTTGGGATTTGCGCAACATGTTTTCTTCTTCCATACCGTCCTGTCCCCCGTCACGCTTCCTTTCTCTTCCATCCATCCACAATTTTTTTTATAACTCTTTTAGTAAAATGCTTTTCATCCCTCTTCATCACATGACCATACCAGGACAAAACGGTTCAATTCCTGGGTGGACAATGTCTTACCTATTGGATTTTTCCTGTTGGAATTCCTGAGTAGCAGCCCGAAGTCTGGACTAGCCTTGTGCCCAGTTGATGGCCATAGGCTGGGCATCCATACTTATATAGGTACTAAAACTAATACTAATCCATACTAATATTATGAATACGAAAACAACTCTGTCTGTCTGACTGTTAACTTTTCACGCCTAAACCACTGAACGGAAATCAATGAAATTCAAGGAGATAGATGGCATTCTGTGAAAGGACATAGGCTACGTTAAGAAAAAAAGGTGTTTGTGTAGGGTAGGGTGGACTAGGTAGGGTAGGGTATGTAGGGTAGGGTGTTAGGTTAGTAGGTAGGGTAGGTAGGTAGGTAGGTAGGGTAGGTAGGTAATAGGTAGGGTAGAGAGGTAGCTTGGAAAGGATAGGGTAGGTAGTGAAGAGTCCTGGGACGCGGTGGTATCCTTCTGCGAAACAGTGGTCTCGCAGAAGGAGGCTGCGGAGAGGGAAAGGGAGATTTCATCCGCTAACCCGATCCGCAGCAGACGCGCCGGGCGTCGGCGGAGGGCGGATAACGCCCTTTTTCGGCCCCCGTAAATGGGTCCAGGGGCGACGGACTCGGGGACGTCCGTCGCCCCCCAAACATCTGGACCCGAGGTGGCGGCGCGTAGTGTTCCACGCGCGCCCCTCTCAGACGTTGCGGGGGAGTCAAACACCTCACTCCCCCCCAACCCGAGGTCGTGGCCCGCAGAGGCGGGCCGGCACTAGCCGGGGGTTGCGGAAGTATCGTTGTTCCCGCGACCCCCGGTGTAGGTGTGAGACGGAACACCGGGGTGGTTTTTAGTCAGTACGAGTCTGACAGACCCCTCCGCTCCCCCCAGGGCGGAGGACATCCAATGAGGATTTCCCACCCCGGAAAAAAAAAAAAAAAAAATTAAGGTAAGGTAGGTAGCCAGTTGACGGGAGTGAAGCCGCGGGGGAGAACTATTTAAACATAGATTGCGAAATGGGGGTGTATTATAAGTGCGCCTCTGCATGATCCTTCGCGAAATACTGGTGTGATGTTAAGTTATGTCTACAAATCGTCGGCAAACATATTTTATT